>SZWC01002841.1:153858-176157 GCA_023375785.1 Penium margaritaceum | reverse complement strand
CCTGCCCCTTGGCCCGGACTTGTGCCCCGTCTCCTCCCCGTCTTCGGCCTCTGGTTCCCGCCCTCTGTGTCCATACACCTTTCACCCCCGGTCACGCTCACGGTCGTCACTTCTTTCACCTTGAGTATCGCCGAGCGGTGGATGTCTGCACTGACCACTGCTTCGCCGGCGCCCCCGCGACTGTCGCTCGCGTCCTTGCCGTCACCTCCGCCCCTCCTGCGGCTTCCTCCTCCTCGCCTACTAATGCCTCCGACCCTCTCACTCTTGCCGAGGCCCTGTCCCGTCCCGACGCCGCCGACTGGCATGCGGCGTGCCTGGCCGAGTTAGCTGCACTCTCTGACCACGGCGTCTTGGAGCTTGCTGACCTTCCCCCCGGTCGCAAGGCGATCAAGGCCAAATGGGTTCTACGTCGGAAGTTCACCGCCACCGGTACGCTCGATCGCTACAAGGCTCGTCTCACCGCCAAGGGATACTTTCAGGTCCCTGGCGTTGACTTCGGCGAGACCTACGCTCCGGTCGGTCGGTTTACCACGAGTCGCGTCGTCATCTGTGTGGCCGCCTCCTTCCAGTGGGAGCTTCACCAGATGGATGTCAACAATGCCTTTCTTCATGGTCGCCTCGATGAGGAGCTGGACATGGTGCAGCCTCCCGGTTTTTCCGACGGCTCTGCGAAGGTGTGTCGCCTCCGTCGGGCGCTTTACGGCCTCCGCCAGCTCCCTCGTTGTTAGAACGAGGAGCTTACCTCCACCCTTGTCCGTGGCGGCTTCCGTCCCAGCCAGTCTGACCCCTCCCTCTTTATTGGCGGCAGCTCTGTGGTGCCTGCCTTCATCTTGGTGTATGTCGACGACCTTCTCATTACCTCACCGTCCTCCACTGCGATTGTCGAGGCTAAGGGCCTCCTCTCCTCGACGTACCGCATGAAGGACCTCGGCCTCGCCACCATGTTTCTCGGGATGCAGCTCGAGCGTCTCCCTGGCTGTCTCCTTGTTCACCAGGNCGCTATGTCCTTGGCTCTGCCCGGACTGGCCTCGCCTTTCCGGCCGTCTCGGGTGTGCCGCTCCTTGAGGGCTATGCTGACAGCGATTACGCCCGTGACGCGAACGCTCGGAGCCGCAGTGGCTTCGTCTTCCCTCTCGGTGCCGCCGCCGTTTCTTGGCACAACGGCAAGCAGGGTTACTTCGCTCGCAGCACGGGAGAGGCAGAGTACATGGCTCTGGGCAGCGCAGCCGCTGAGGCTGTGTGGCTCCGCCGCCTTCTTGGCGAGTTCTATCTCCCCACGCCACCCGTGCCCCTATACACTGACAGTGAGAGCGGTCTGGCAATCTCCAGGAATGCAGGTGCACTTCTTCGCCGCACAAAGCACATCAATGTCGAGCACCACTACGTCCGCGACGTTGTTGCCGCTGGCGACGTGTGCCTGCGGTTCATATCCGCGGAGTTTTAAGTTGCCGACTTCCTCACTAAGGCCCTTCACCAGCCCGCCTTTGCCTCCAGCATCGCCGCAGTCAGTCTTCGCACCCTGCTCCCGGCTGACTGAATCTCCTCCCTCCTCTTCCTCCCACGTCCCCTGCTGCTTGCGAGGGTTCTCCGGTCATTCGCTCGATGACTGTCTACCTGCTGTTCTCCTATCTCCCCTCTCCCTTCGCTGCGTGCAGGTTGTGTCCTCTGACCTCCCTCATCGCCATCCCCCTCGCCGCCGGCTCGTCTCGCTCCTCGGTTCCTGCCCATGCCCCTTGTCGCCCCCCCCCCGTTTTTCCTTTTCCCTCCTTGCCCTCGCCTGTTGTGTGCCACCGCTCGGTCATGTGCAGGTCCCTGATGCTCTCGCTGTGGTGCCTCGTCTTGGGGGCGCGCGTTGCCAAGGAGGGCCGACACCAGAGTTCCCTGATTCTCCCCATCCTCGCTGCGTGTGTTAGGACTACCGCTCGTCGCCGCCTGGCGCTCCTGGCAGGGGTGTGGCGACTGGGGGCTCTTGGTCGGGTGCTTCTGGCTGGAGACTGCTGGTGGGAGCCTCGATGGCGTGCTTCTGTTGGGGTGCTACTGGTGTGGTGCTCTTGGTGGGGGTTGAGGATGGACGCTCCTGGTGTGGTCCTCCTGGTGGAATGACGTTCGCAGGTGCTTCTCGCCGGGCTCTCCTCGCGCAATCTCCCTGGCCGCATTCCTCCCTTACGCTCCCTTCGGCCGCGCGCTTCCGTGATGGTGCCGCCTGGCGTACTCCGTCCGTTGGCGCCTTGTGCCTACCGTCCTTCTCCATGTTGCTCTGCGCTGTTGGGGCTTGTGGTGTGATGTTCAAGCTCTTTGCTTGGGACATGCACCCTTGCTTGTGCTGTCATGTTAAAGTAGCAAACATTTCTGAGTCTACTTGCGTTAGCTAGCCTAGTTTAGTCTCGTTTCTTTGTTTGTGCTGACTTCTTACGAGACGTAGGCCTCGCTCCGTCACCCCGTCAGGGTCGCACGAGACATTGTGTGCGCGGAGACCCTATGCACCCCTTATGTGGTTCGCCACACTTTAAGGGCGAACTGCAGTCTAGGGAGCGAAGGCGACTCGATAGGGGTGACTCTCGCTCCCCCGCCACGCTCACTTCTTTCCAGAAAACAAACCTATTCCCGCCTCGATCTCCCATTTTGACTAAGTGTTCCGGCGTCCTCTCCTCCCTCACATTTCTCGAGAGCAACCCCCCTCACAAGCTCTCGAGAGCCCCTCCCCCTCACAAGTTTCGAGAGGGATAGTTGGTCCCGCGACTAACTCCCGGTTCCACCCGCCTCAACCTCCTCACTCTCCATCCCCTCTCTCTCCCACCCTCACTACGCCCTATTTCAACAAAGTATGCTTCTTTTTCAATGAGAATCGCAAAAACATCCATCATGAGATTTAGTGAAAAACTAAACGGTTTTGGTTGCTTTTTAAGAAGAAAGTACTCAATTGCATGGTCACTCTTTGACTAAAAAGAGTACACCAATAAGAAGAGAATCGGCCGTTGTATAAGCTTGAATTTTTTCAAATAGTGGTGATCAGTAAACACAATGTATCTTAACCATTATAGATAGTGAAATCATGTCTAAAAATACATTCACAAATGCTTTCTTACCTATCTTGTGTAATCTACATGAAATCATAGCATTGAATAAATTTCTAAAAATAATTGCAAAAGAATGTGATGATTACCAGTTTTAGAGGATATTGCATTCAAAACTTCAATCAATGCCACTTGTCAAGGCCTGCAAAAATCAATCCTCACATTGTGAAATGCCGCATGCTTTCTAATGTAACAATTGTATTCTAAGAATAATTGGAGATCGACAGTACAAAACTTACGAAGTAAATTATAACTTAGAATTAATCAATGAAAAGACAAAACGTCTTTAATTATCAATATTGTGGCCGCCATGACAATATTAATGAGTGTCTTTCCTTTTTTGAATTTTTGGTAAGATTCTTGCTATCAATGATGTCGATTAACAAGTTAAGGAACATGACTGAAACAAAAAGGTTTTCTCTTACAGCCTATTTTTAAATGAATTCTAATATATGATTCTAGGTTTCGAACTTTCTTACATTGTCTTATTGTTTATATATATGTAATAACTGTTGATTTTGTGAGATAGGCAGCAAGGGCTAGGACCCTTGCTGGTAGGGTCTTTCGGTAATCAGTAATGCAGCATGTACAATAGCAGGGCAAGGGTTGGCAATTTGGACTGAAATCTTGATTGATACAAAGTATAAGTATGGTACATGGAAAAGCTAAGCACACTAGGCTAGCACAGCTCCTGGCCCAGGGAGGGGTAAAGCCTTGCTAGGCTTCGTAGGCTGTCGTGGCAAGGGTCTTGGCGTAGTCTCCAAGTTGACTGGCCTCCAGGGTAGCCTCCACCCAGGCTCGCAGGCCTTGCCAGGCTTATAGGGGCCTTGGAGGGATCTCCAGTAGAGTCTTGGTCATGGCTACAGAGTCAGAGGCTTGAGCAGAGCTCAGTTCTTGCACAATGCTGAAAATGCTAAGATAAGACTAAACTGAGAGGAGCTTCCCCTTTTATACCTGTGGTACTGGCAAGCTGACCACCTGGAAGAGAAGCTTCCTTCAGGTGGTTCAGGTTTGCTGCCTCTTAGGGAAGCTTCCTTTCAGGTGAAGCTTCCTGTAGGTCAGAGTTGTTACTAGCATCCGTGCTACTCTAAGAAGAAGCTTCCTCCTTGAGGAATCTTTGTCAAGTCTTCAAGTGAAGTTTATCAAAGAGGTTGCTTGCTCTTCAGGCTTTCCTCTGACGGGCATTGATCTTGCCATGCTACTACATCAGGTCTTTCCATCAGGAGCCTCCAGAAGCTCGTTCCAGATTGGCCCATGTAGGTTGAAGGACCCAGGCTCTATGCATGTGGCTGATGATGTAGTGTAGGCCTCATGCTCAGGGTGCATGATTCCTGTCCAGTCAGCTAGAGGACTCCCTGACATGGGTAGCGGTGTAGTGCTGCACAGTAGGTAGCTCCCCTCCTTGCTAGAGCCAACTAGAGGCATGCGCAACCCCCTTACGCATGCCAGCACACTATACTACACTCTGAGCCCTTTAGGCTGCTTCAGGGCTATAAGCTAGAATTTATCTCGCCTGTGTAAGAGAGAATTCCCAGCAAGCGTGGTCCTAGGAATTCATCGTAAAAATTGTAACTTTTCGTACAGTGTTTCGAAAGTAGTGCCATCTTCACCATATCAGAGCTTGTCACCAGCGTAGTAATCACAGCTCTCAACACTCCCCCTTGATTGGTGCACTGGTGGTTTGAACCGTGTCACTCTTGCGGGCTTCAAAAAAATTCCTCAAGTGACTCCCAGAAATCTACGTCGAGGAAATGGAGTTGAGTGTCCTCTTCGCTAAGTGCAAAATGTGGAAAGTTGTTAATAGTAGCTTCTGCACCCAAGGAAAAAACTATTTCCTCTTGACTTGGGATCGGGGTCACTTCTTAACCTATTTAAGGACTTTTGGCAAGTGATTCCTGGAAGTTGTCATACCCAAAAAATTCCGGGTCGAGTTCGGGCCACTCGAGAAAATTCTCGCTTCCTTCATGCAAAAGCAACTCTTGTAGTTCTTCATGGAGTTGAAGAAGCGCATGTTGGTTTGACCCCTCAGGCTCCTTCTTGCATCCTTCCTGCTCCTCTAGAGTGGGGGAATCTTCCAAAAAAAGAATTTCTAGGTCGTGAGTTGACTTTCTACTCGTTGGAGTAGTACAAAAGTTGCCCTGGACATTCTGAAGGTCGTCCTTGCCCTTTTTAGTTGCAAGTAGCTTGTCTATAGCAGTAACATCCGCTGTGCTATTCCTCTCCCACGGACAAACCCGCTTCAGTCCTTGTTGTCCGCAACTTGTCGACTAAGGACCGTCGTTGTTGCTCACTTTGTCCGCGGTGGTCGTTGGCGCGTTCTTCCACCAAATTAGGGGCGCGTCTTCTGTTTTCATGCGAGGAAGAAAGGCCCCATTCCGTTTTGCTACAGTTGCGTGCGTGGGACACAGCTTGGTCGATGAGGCTGTCACTGTTGCGTAATCCAGGAGGCACTAGGCGTAGCCCCCCCTCATCGCATCCGTCGTCGTCTGTCCTCTACAGAATACGTCCTGTCCTCTGTCGTTGCTTTGTTTCCTGCTCGCAAGCTAGCCAGGCTTAGCGAGCAGGCCCTCCACTCTCTCCCTCTCGCTTGCTGACGTCAACAGCGAGGAGGCAGCTTTGCAAGCGACCGCGACATCCATGACCGCTCGCTTGTTGCCTCGCTTTCCTGCTTTGTTTTTCCTTTCTTTGTTGCTTACTGAGCACCCCCACCTGCTCGTGGTGTCCATTCCGACCTCACAGCCGCGCTAGCTACGCAAGCTACTCTGGCTGCTTGCTCGACAGCCCCCTGACCTGGACGCGGCAGTTCAGAACGGGCAACTACGCTAGCTGCGCAAGTTGCGCCTGGTGCTCTGGGTGCTCGACATTCTGCTGCTTGATTTTCTTTGTCTTTTTTCCTCCGAGGTCGAGCGGCTGCTTTCATCCATTTTTTTTTCCGATGCAGGTGTTTACAGTTGCGGTAGGACCAGTTCCAATAGTGAGGGATTGTGCTTTGCCGGCAGATCCTCCTGTTGGAAGTGAAATCTGAAGCTGGCTTTTAAACTGCATCGTTTTCTCAGCTGAGGAAAACTGCTGCAGTGCTTCTGGGGCTGTTCTAATAAGCTAGAGGCCGCTGAAAAAAATCTGTTGTTCTGTGGTAATGTCTTTTGGAGTTGCTTTTGCAAAGCGCCCCGCACCATTTTGTGGTCCACAAAAGCCGCGGCGACTTGAAACCGGCGAATCTCCTGCCAGGGAACCTGCTGGATTAGGTCCTTTTGTATGGGAAGAGTCACACAATTAGGGAATCCGCCGATGCTTTGGCTCCGTATTTCTCGTTCCTGTTTTTGTCTGTGGTGTTTATGTTGAGTGCACCATGAAGGACGAGATATTTGTGTGCGTGAAGCACGCTTGCGCCATGGCAGAGCTTCGTGTGTTCGACTTCCGCATCCTGTCCACGCCCGGCCGCTTCCACACATACTACGAGAGAGCGCAGGAGGTGAGACCACACTGTCCCACGCATCTGTAGAAAACATCCTACGAAACGCTTTTTGTCAAAAAGTTGGCTGCTTACTTTGTGCCTGGCACATGCACGAGTTGGATCGTGCTGTCTTTGACCTTTGAACGGATCCTGAGCCCACGAATGTCGATGTGCTTTGTTCGGCCCTGAAATTTTGTCAGTTGCGCTTAAGCAAATCCGATGTCCTCCAGGAGGTTGCGGAGATACCCTACTGATCTTTAATTTTGATATTAAATATTTATTGGTCCATGTTGTTCAACGAAAATGTAAATTAGTCAAATTAGATAGGTACCACGTAAATAATTCTTCTGGGTGATATTTTTAGATTCTATTTCTTACAACCGGGGTTCACTCCTACCTGTCATATGGAAGTTCATTCGCCTGTTATTGTGTGTGTTATGATAATTTTCTTGACCGTTTTTGCTCGCATCTGGCTCAAAGACCCGGGCTGTGTGCTTCAAATGAGTGATGTGCTAGTCTGACGAGGCAGATTTCCGCAAGAAAACGTAAAGCCGCCTCGCCTGAAGTGGCGGTGTCGAAAAGGGTCATTGTCGAATTTAAGGATCCGCTTTTTTTGTTCGACAAAAGTGAAAGACCCACCTAAACAACTGTATGACCCAAAACCTTGATCCAATGTAAAGATCACACAAATAGCATATTTGAAAAAATCGAATTTAAATATCAGTAGGGTACGTGACCTCCTGTGTTTCTAAAGTAGCTGCCACATACTCAGCTTTTACGGAGCTGAGTGTGATGAGGTTCTGTTGCTTGCTGGTCCAGGACACCGCTCCTCCACCAAGCAAGCACACAAAACCCGTAGTGCTGCGGTGGTCTTCCTCCCTTCCTCCAAAATCGGCGTCGACTTAGCACTCGAGGTCGAGGTTGTCAGTCGTTCCAAAGAGTAGACTTGCGTCTCTTGTAGTTTTGAGGTAGTCGAGAGCTCTGTCCAGCTCCTTGCATGCTTCCTTTGTACACGTTTTGTTGCCGCGTGCCAAGTTCCTTACGGTGAACTGCAAATCTGGCCGTGTGCAACTTGCTGCGTGCATCAGTGAGCCGACTCTCCCGCGATAGTCGGTCTCGCTACTCCCCCTCTATCCCTGATGCGTCAACGGCTGTTGTGACAGAGGTGTTGGCACATGTCAATCTGGGATGTTGAAACGTTTGCAGAATTTCTGAGCGTAGGTCTGCAGGCTCAAGCAAAGCGTATGTGCTTCGCGGTCCTGTTCGATGTTCATTCCCAGGTAGTACTCAAAACTGGGCATCAGGGTCACGTTGACCTCTTGCGCCATGGCGGTTGCCGTGGCCTTGATGAAGCCTGTTGACGGCCTAATGATGAGGAGGTCGTTGACGTAGACTAGAATGTAGCAGTCTGGCCTAGCCTCCGGACTCGACCGATGCAAGAACAGGCAGTCGTCATAGGCCTATGGCTCAAAGTCTAATGACTGTAGGACGCTTTGCAGCTTCCTCTACCAAAGCAAAGGGCTTTTCTTTAGTCCGTAAAGACTCTTTACCAGCTTCCACACTCTGCCGTTCGCATCGTTGTAGTCTTCAGGTTGCTTCATGTAGACGGTCGTATCCATTTCGCCGTGCTAGAAGGCATTCTTGACGTCGTGCTGCTACACCTCGTAGTCCATCACTGCTGTAACGGCTAGCATGATGCAAGCAGTGGTGTAGCGGCTCACAGGAGCGTAGGTCTCAAAAACGTCTCGTCCCTCAACTTGCGTGAACCCCTTTGCCACAAGGCGAGCCTTGAACTTGTCAATGCTCCCATCTTCTTTTGTCTTGACGCAAAACACCCACTTCACTCCCATTGGTCGGGACCCAGACGGAAGCTCCGTGAGCTCCCACGTTCCTTGATCCATGAGACTCTCGTACTCTACGTCAAGTGCTGCTTTCCATTCTGTAGCATGCTCATCCTGCACTGCTTCTTTCAGAGTCTTTCGCTCTGGTGGAAGCGTGCTCGTTGAGATGAGAGCTGTAAGGTGCGTGGTGGTGAAGTCTGCCAGGACTGAATCCGCCTCCTTATAGATAGAGCAGGTTGTAATCGCCATGTTTGACTCTTTGATCTCTTGCTCCTCTTCTTGTGGTAACTGATGTCATAGGAGGCGCATGAGAAGCCTCGGATGCCAGGCAGCTTCATCGTGTTGTTTTCCCACCGTATGCGCACCATTATGTATTCCCACAGTCTTACTTTTTTCATGAGGTACTACAAGCGCCTCATGATCAGTGGTGATGCGCTCATCCCGGCGAGTGTCGAGGACCACACCTGGGGCCACCGACTGCTGATCCGCCTTATCCAGATCAAGAAGGGTGAGTGGCACACTGTCAGCTTCCCCCTCCTCTAGCGTCTCCACGTAAGAGTCGTAGAAAGTCTGGAGTAGAGCGGGCTCACTAGACTGCTTAGTCTCCTAAGCCGAGCGCTTCAAGTTCTCGAAGAAGATAGCATCTCTGCTAGTGATGATACGATGGGAGTCTATGTCGTAGAACTCCCACCCCTTCATGTTGGGGCTTTGGCCGAGGAAAACACCCCATGTTGCTTTATATGCCAACCTGTGCCGACGCTCCTTTGGGACATGAAATAGTGCCATGCACCCGAAGGTGCGTAGCATGGCGATGTCGGGCTTTTCATCATGCCATGCTTGGAATGGTGTCATGCTTGGTAGCAACATGTGTGGTACGCGATTGCGTACCCATACTGCTTGTTGTTGTACAAACGACCACCACGAGTTGACGAGCTGCGCTCCTAGCAGCATCGACTTCACCATCTCTTGCATTGTGCAATTAGCTCTCTCTACCACGCCATTCTGCTACGGAGTGTATGGCATAGAGAATTGTTGCACAGTTCTGAGATCCTCTAGCTGTGTGGCAAACTTTGTGCTTGTGTACTCGCGAGCACCATTTGAGTGTAAAACCTGTAGTTTTCTGTTGCTTTGCCTTTCGGCCATCGCGAGCCACTTGAACAAGCATGCCGGAGCTTCGTCTCTTGATCAAAGAGGATATATCCACACCATCCTTCTAGCGTCGTCTACGAAGAGCAAAAAGTACCGATGTCCACCGTAGACTGTGGCTGTTGATAGAGGTCCACATGTATCAGTGTGGACCAGCTTCAGCTTCTAGCTGACGTCGCACTTTGTTGCCACAGGAAACATCTGTCGTGGCAGTTTTGCCCACACGCAGTCTTCACAAGGCTCTACTGCATCCTTACTGCCGTTTTCTTTAATATGAAGACTGTTGACAAGTTCGTGCTTTTGCATTCTCTGTACGGTTTGATTGTTGATGTAGCCGAGCCGTTTGTGCCATAAACTGAGGTCTGCGCGAGAAACCTGGTAGAGACTAGCTGTAGCGAAGGGCGTATCTGGCCCTTTTGTTGGAGCTGGTGCTACAAAGTCCAGCTCAATCATGCTGTGTGGAAGAAGGCGACCTTCAGCAAAGGTCTCGCCTTCACAGCTCTTCAAAGTGACATGTTGTCTCTCGCTGACAATCCGCGCACCCCTCTTCATCAGCTGCCTGAGTGACAGGAGGTTCACTACGATCTCCAGTATGTACAACACGTCCTCGAACTTGACCTGGGCACTGTCGTACCAAGTCATAATCATTTTTCCTTTGCCCAACACGGGCACTTGTCCCTTGTTGGCCACCGTGACAAAGCCTTTGGAGCAGGGTTCCAGCTCATAGAGGTAGGCCTTGTCATGGGTGATGTGTGAAGTGCACCCACTGTCAAGGTACCACACGTAGGAGGAGCATACCAGCTCATCACTGTGCTTAGTTGAGAGCTGGAAGACAGATCCTGTGTGGTCAAACTGCTTCTCTTTGCCTCTATCCTACTTCCCTACCTCTTTGTTCACGCCTCTCTCAGTCTGCTTCTCCTTATTGCCAGTTGCCTTCTTCTTCCCCTTTCCTCCTGAGTTATTTTCTCTGTAACATTGCTGCCGCCTTGCTTGTTCCTCATCCCACATCCTTTTCCTGCACTCTCGTTTCATGTGTCCAATCTTCTTGCAATAACGGCACTCAACTGCAAGACGTGACCCTGCATTCTGGCTGCGTGCACTTCAGGTGCCGGCATTTGGTCCAGACTGGGTGGATGCAGAATTCCTCGTGGACTGGCTGTTCCGCAAGGGCTAAGCACTGGACACGGCAGTGCTCACACCTTGGTAAGTTGCATTGCTCAAGATTCTCTCCCTTTCTCTTGTCACCTCTCGGTCGCGTTGCTATGTCAGAAGCATCCTGCAAATGTATGCTTCTGTGAGCTCTGCTTCATGCTTGAACTTGAGTACATTCCGGACGTTGTCCCAGTCCCCAGGAAGACCGTTGAGGAGAAAGGTCACAATTACAGGCTCAGAGACAGGAGCGTCTGTCACTATGAGTTGATCGCGAAGTGACTTCATTTTGTTGATGTAGGATTCGATGTTGTCGAAGCCATTAAGGTTGATGTGCGACAGTTCCGTCAGGAGGTGAGATTTGAAGGTTGAGTCGCCAGACATGTAGGTCCGTAGCAGGTAGGACCAGGGTAGGCGAGCAGGCTCAGCAGTCTCCTCGTACATCCATATGGCCTGCTGGATGCGAGGAGTCAGATGGCCGTCCAGCACCATGAAAGGAGCTTGGGTAAAGTACGTGAACTCTCCCACCACACTTGACAACGATCTTGGAGGCGGAGGTGTGTAGTAGCCGTTGTAGAACTTCCACATGCCGTGAGTGTGGGTGACTTGTTTGAACTTGTGTGCCCAGTGCGGGAAGTTCTCGCCATCAAATTTGTCAATCTTGATCTTATGCAGATGAAGTGAGGCTGTAGCTTGGGGCACACTGTCCTCCAGGCCTTGATATGCTTTGCCTTGTGCTGCCGCTTGTGGGATTGGCATAAAGCCTTGTGCAACAGGCTGCGGCCCATGTGGTGGCAATGCTGCTCCCACATGGATTGGTCCTAGTTGAGCTGCAAAGGGTTGAGGCCCTGGTGCTTGGTGTACCGGCTGGTAGTGTGCCACGGGTGGCACCATTGGAGCAGGTTGTGGCTGTTGAGCCATGAATTGTTGTGGCATGCCTCCTTGAGGTGTTGCTGCCGGCTGCACTTGTGGAGACATGGCTGGTTGCACGACTGGGGGAGGGCTTGCTTGAGGCAGATGTGCAGACGATCCTTGTGAACCATGTTGCCACTGCATTTGTTGCTGTTGTTGCTGCTGTTGCTGAAGCTGTTGCTGTTGAATCTGTTGTTGTTGAGCCCATGCCAGCTGCTGCTGAAGTTGTGCAATTTGGGCAGCTTGAGCCGCATGTGACTGTTGTAGGTGCTCCGTCTACGATGCTTGAGCTACATGGGTAAGCTGCTCCTGTTGACGTAGGAGCTCTTGAGCAGCAATCTGCTGCCTCAGCGCCTCCCTCTCTTGCTCCACAGCTTGACGTGCTGCGGCTTCTTATTGCGCCATGCGTTGCGCCTCATCAGCCAAGCGTTGCGCCTCTACAGCTTGGCGTTGTGCGTGGTCTGCGACATGGCGCCCTTGCTCTTGACCCATGCGCATGCCATGCAAAACAGATTGGTCATCAAGTGCAGGATAAGCTAACTGAGCATTCTCCTCTTCCATGTTGCTCGTGCTTCTGCGTAGGTGGGACGCCACTCACGCACGTGAATTGGCGTCACCTCTACCTCTGGCTCAGCACTCGTACAGGGCTGGTGGAGAACGTCTCCACCACCAACGTAGTCTGCTACTACTGCTACTGCAAATTGCTGAGAGCACCACCTAGAGCCCTGATACTATGTTGATTTTGTGAGACAGGTAGCAAGGGCTAGGACCCTTGCTGGGTCCTTGGGTGATTAGTAGTGTAGCATGTACAATACCCTAGTGCTACTCAATTTTGCCGGTCAAAATGATTTTTGACCTGTTGCCAAAGTTCGCCAGTCATTTTAATTAATAAATGGTTCTCGAAAACGAACGAAATTGGGTCATAGTGTTGTCATAATTTCGTCTACCTCTGGTCTCTGAGCTTTTTTTTTAGTGAGAGAGAGCCCGTTCAGGACCGACTCGAAACTTCGAGATTCGGTCGTGCGAACGGTAAGTGCACCGGCGGCGCTTTGCCGTTGCACTTTCATTTTCGTCCGTCGTGCAACGGTCAGCACGAAGCATCGGCACCGTGCACACGAGTCGCGCATGTACGTGATGGAAGGTGGCGGGCGAGGCGCCACTTTGATGCACTTGAAGAGTCCGTGCGTTTAGACTCCATGCAACGGCTACCTTGCAGCAGGAGATTCAGTCCTTCCATCATCTCCACCATGTCGCGCCTCACTGACTTCTTCAACAAGGTGACGACGGACGAGTACCGCGAACAAGTTTCTCGTGCCTTGGCAGCACCCAAACCTCGGATGCCTGCATGGACGCGTCGCGGTCCTGGCCGTCCAAGGAAGTCGCTGGGATTTGTTCTCCTGCCATCCATCATGCCAGGCCCGGAGATTGTAGCCGTCGCCACGCCATCGTCGTCGTAGCCGTCAACCTCTTGCGGTGTTGATCCTGACGAGAGCATCCATGAGTGCTTGTTGCGGCGCCGTAGGGTGGTGGTTTCGGACGACGAGTCCGACGACGAGCCAGACCTCCAGGACAGCCCTCCCGACAACGAACAGCAAGAAGACCACACGGCAGAGGACCGAGATGAGGCTGACGCCATCATCATCGGCCTCAGCGTGCCACTCGAGGTGGTTGCAGCTCGAGCCGCCATGGATGCGCGTGCCGCAAGCGCTTTCATGGAGTCTTTCGCGGACGACGAGGCCGCGCCCGATGTCAGCATCGATCCGTCGCCCTCTGATGAGGTCGTCAACCCTCTATTCCTCTCCCCCCCATCTGCTGGCCGTGGTGCAAAGCGGGGCCGTTACATGGACTGGTACGGGCTTGGCCACGTGCCCACCATCCATGCCACGGTGCTCTCCCATGACACCATCCCTAAGGCCATCGAACATCTTCAGAAGCACTACGCCATCCCCGGTCAGGAGAGTGTCTACGCCCGACTCACACCATCGACCGTTCGCGGATGGTACGAGCCGGGCACAAAGACGCTGCGCGCTGCATACGCCCCGGCCTTGGCTGCTGCCCCGCCCATCCCCATCGAGGTGGCTGCACGCACGGCCACAAGAGTGCAGGGGAACAAGGGACGCCCCGGGTACTTCCATGAGCACCCCGAGCTGAAGAAGGAGGTCATCCGCGCCTTGGAGGGCATGCGCGAGAGGGGGACGCCCATGTGCAGTGCCATCATCCGCGAAAAGATCATCGCCATCGCGGCAGAGAGGGGGGTTACCGAGCTGATGGGTAAGCCCATCGACGGCATCTTCTGCCGAAGCTGGGTCCGCAAGTTCGTGGCTGAGGAGTTGGGCTGGGCATGGCGCTGCGGGACAACAGCAGCCCAGAAGCTGCCCGTGGATTGGGAAGACCGCGCCATCACCATGTTCAAGCGAGCTGCCTTCTACATCACGCTCCACAAGATCATTCCCTCCCTCATCGTGAATGCCGACCATACGGGGGTGCACCTGGTGCCGGCACCACGGTACACGTACGCGCCGCGTGGCTCCACCGAGGTCAAGGAGATTGGAAAAGAAGACAAGCGTGCAGTGACCGCCCTCCTTGCATCCTCTCTCGAGGGTGAGATGTTGCCCATGCAGGTGATTTGGACGGGCAAGACGGCAGCCTGTCATCCGCGCGGCGACAACACCAACACCGCCACGCGGGAGCATGGGTGGCACTTTACCCACACTCCCAATCACTGGGCCAGCGTGGAGACCTCAAAACAATGGTTTGCGATGGTTTTAGAGCCTCATTTCATCCGCACGTGTGCTGAGAACGGTTTGTCCCACACCCGTGCGAAGCTTCTGCTTGTGCTTGATGCATGGCGGCCCCAGGCAAGCGTGAGCTTCAAGGAGTGGGTCCGTGAGCGGTACCCTTACGTCATCCTGCTGTACATCCCCGCCGGATGCACAGGAAAGCTGCAGCCGGCGGATGTTGGCCTTCAGCGCCCCTTCAAGGCGAGGGTCTCATCGGGGTACGCATCATGGATGGGGAGCAAACTGCATGGACAGATGACGGTCGATCTTGGAATGCGACAGATCAAGGATGAATCGGTGGGCTGGATGTTGAAGGGATGGAACCACATCCGTGACAACCCTGACATGGTGCGCAATGCATGGCGCGAGGCAGGGTTCATGAGGTGTTTTGAGGAGGAATTTCAGATCATGGCATCCTCGGACTACCTGGGGTTCATGACCAGCCCCGAGATTGATGGCTATGAGCCGGAAGACATTGCCATGTAGATGTCTATTTTTTAAGAGGACTTTTCTCTCTCTCTCTCTCTCTCTCTCTCTCTCTCTCTCTCTCTCTCTCTCTCTCTCTCTCTCTCTCTCTCTCTCTCTCTCTCTCGCTCTCTCGCTCACGCAATATCACTTTCTCTATCTCGATCTGATCCATGCTTCCCGCCATTCGTGTATGGGCTTATGAATGCAAAAACCAATGACGTGTCAGATTCTCCCCGGAACTGAACCAAACTTGAGCTTTGAGTAAATACAAATTTTCATTATGTGGAGCTCGACTGCGCCCGGTTGAATTAATTTACCGTTGTCTAAAACAAACAAAAAAAATCCAACTCGTTGTCGTAATCCTTAATTCGCCGGGAAAAATAATTATTTAAAAACGAAGTTAAGTAGCACTAGGGTAGCAGGGCAAGGGTTAGGAATCTGGATTGAAATCTTGATTCATACAAAGTACAAGTATGGTACATGGGAAAGCTAAACACACTAGGCTAGCACAGCTCCTTGCCCACACAGGAGCAACGCCTTGCTAGGTCTTGTAGGCCGTCGTGGCAAGGGTCTTGGCGCAGTCTCCAGGTTGATTGGCCTCCAGGGTAGCCTCCACCCAGGCTGGCAGGCCTTGCCAGGCTTATAGGGGCCTTGGAGGGATCTCCAGAAGAGTCTTGGTCAGGGCTCTACAGTTAGATGCTTGAGCATAGCTGAGTTCTTGCAGAATGCTGAAAATGCTGAGATAAGACTGAACTGAGAGGAGCTTCCCCTTACATACCTGTGGTACTGGCAAGTTGACCACCTGAAGGAGAAGCTTCCTTCAGGTGGTTCAGGTCTGCTGCCTCTTGGGGAAGCTTCCTTTCAGGTGAAACTTCCTAAATGTCAGAGTTGTTACTGGCATCCCTACTACTCTAAGGAGAAGCTTCCTCCTTGAGGAAGCTTTGTCAGATCTTCAGGTGAAGTTTCTCAAAGAGGTTGCTTGCTCTTCAGGCTTTCCTCTGACGGCCGCTGATCTTGCCATGCTACTGTATCAGGTCTGTCCATCAGGAGCCTCCTGAAGCTTGTTCCAGATTGGCCCATGTAGTTTGAAGGACCCATGCTCTATGCATGTGGCGCATGATGCAGTGTAGGCCTCATGCTCAGGGTGCATGATTCATGTCCAATCAGCTAGAGGAATCCTTGACATGGGTAGCTGTGTAGTGCTACGCAGTAGGTAGCTCCCCTCTCTGCTAGAGCTAACTAGAGGCATGCGCAACCCCCTTGCGCATGCCAGCACACTATATTGCACTCCAGGCCCTTTAGGTTGCTTCAGGGCTGGTGGCCAGAGTTTATCTGTCTTGTGCAGGAGAGAATTCCCAGCAGGCGTGGTCCCGGGAATTCACCGTAAAAATCGTAACTTTCCGTACAGTGTTTCTAAAGCAGTGTCGTCTTCACCATATCGGAGCTTGTCACCAGCACAGTAATCGTACCTCTCAACAGTCCTCCTGTTTTGTTCGAAGGTCACTTCTAGTTTGTCACTCAAATAGAAGGTATTTCAAAGTCTTTCAAGGGTTTGGTTGGGGTTCTTTGTTTGATAGCTCGAGACATCTTGTCCATGAGGTATGCCGGGGTAAGCATTTTTTTGGGTGTACATTGGTCAGCTGTTTGAGCTGTGCAGAGGGGAAGATTGTGCACATGGATGGTGGCAGAGTTTCCCGGTTGTCGTGCTGATTTGGGGTCTCCCAAAATTTGGGGGCATCTTTGTCAGAGCCTAAAAATGATGTTGATAAGGAGGCCATTAAGAGAGGTAAGTGTGAAATACGATAGACATTCATAGATGTCAGCCAGTTGGGTTGGGTTTGTCATGTTTGAGATCCAAGATAGAGGGAGATGCTGACAGAATTTGTCTAATACCATTTGTTGACGTAGTGTAGGTTCTGTGCCCAGTGTTTGGAGTAGGGTGTTTTGATGGTAAAGGTGTCGGACTTGGATACCTTTTGTTAAAAGAAAATGTTCCTGTGGAGGAACACCAAAGGATGTGAGTCCGTTTTGAGGAGATGTTGATTGTAAGCCACATATTCAATGGTTATATCTTGCTTGATGAGATTAGGAGGGAGAATAACTGGGTTGGTTGTCAGAAACCACTTTAATTTCTGTTATTGGCGGTTGCCTATGTTGAGGGAGCAAAGATTGATGATGGTAAGATGTTGCAGGAAGAATTGTCCTTCTTTTGACATGAGTTTTGTGTCCAAAACTGTTTGTTTCCATTGTGCCCAGCTGGATCAAGAAATTCGTACACTTTGGGATTAGCGCTTTGGGCATGTATTAGATGTGACGGCCGCTTAACACCCATGCCCTAGTCTATTTTGGCACATGCTCTTTTTTCTTTGTGTAAAGGTGGATTGACTTTGTTGGGTGTATATGGACCTTGTGCGATGGGAGAAAAAGGGTTAGTGCATTCGTGTTTGTGTTTAGGTTGTCCTGTGAAGGGGGTAATGTTGAAGAGTAATTGAGGAGTTTAGGGTTGAGGTATGAGTTGATAGCAACAAGTTTTATTCTACTACAGTTGTTCCAAAGTGGTGTTACAGCTTGAATCTTGTCAATGATTCGATCCCATGTCATGCTTGACATTAGGATTGCATGTAATTGAATGCCAAGGATCCGGACAGAGCCTCGCGATTCTAGGTATGGTGGTTTATCAGAATTCCAAGTGTGATATCCGACAAGAAGGATGACTGTCTTACTGGGGCTTACTCCAAGCCTGGTGTGATTAGCTATTTGTCGAGTTTGGTTGAGTTCTTGAATTGAGCGTACGAGTAAAGTTGTATTGTCGGCATAATCGGAAAAGTGCCGATAACTCACGGAGAGGGATGGGACTCCATGAAGGTGTGAATTCATGTATGCGGAAATCGGCTCCATTGCGCAGATGAAGAGAATAGGGGTAAGGGGACAGCCCTGTTGGACTCCCGAGTGGTCGGTGTAGACAATTTTCCATTGATGAGTAATCGTGTTTTATGCTTTTTTTTTAAGCAACCAGACTCATTTCATGAACTCGTGCAGGGTCCCTTGATGTAGTAATGCATGCATCAGGTAAGACCTACTAAGTGTATCATGTGCATTTTTGAAAATCTTTCGCAAGAAAGTACAGCTGTTGTTTGTTTTGAATTGCCCAATGTTGGACATTTTGGAGTTGAGAGAGAGGGTGTTACATGTTTATGCCTTTGACAAAACGAGTTTGGTCACAATGATTTATGTATGGCAAAGCACGAGTGAGCCGATTTGCAAGGAGTTTTGCCAAGATCTTGCATGCCACATCCAGGAGGGAGATTGGCCGGTAGTGGGTAATGTTGTCCTTGTCCCCTTTCTTATGGATCAGGGTAGTGATAGCTTTGGCAAAGGTTGTATTGCTAGATGGGTGTTCGAGGAAATCATACTAGAATTTGAAAAATGAAGATGTGAGATGTGTATTGTCAACACAAAGAGTTTGGTAGAGTGCTCCTCGTAGACCATTTGGGCCAAGGGCTTTGTTGGTGGCTTGGTTGATGATGCTATTGGCTATATCTTGTTGAGTGATTGGTGCTCCTAGAGGACATGCAGGGATGCACACTTTTCTCAATCCAATGGGAGGATTTTTTAGTAAGTATCCACTTGTCTGGGGCGTTTGCAGATGTTTTGGTACAACAAGCAAGCTACTTCCTCAATTTCATGTTGAAAGGAGAACTTGATGCCGGCGTTTGTTAAGAGGTCTATAATGATAGTTTGCACCTTTCGTGATTTGCTGAGGGATGTAAGGACATGCAATGGGAGGCAAGTTGGGGAGTGCCATCAATTATCTATGATTTGATGTAGGAAGTCAATATGAGTCTTTAGGCATTGATCGAGTAATGTGTCCAATTGAATGACATCTGTTGAGGGGGGAGGGCAAGGAGGGAGATGGCATGTTATCGTCTTGCGGTTGCTAGTCATTGTTGCATGCGGGCGATGGCTTTTGGTGCTCGCCTTGATTCTTTTTGGCTGAATATTTTTAGAGCTCTTATGATGTTGGATGTGGAGGTGTTCCATCGTCGTGAAAGGAGGGTTATTTCTGTGCATGGTTTGAGAAGAAGAGACATGTTGAGCCTCGAGTATCCTCGGCCTTAAGCTGGGAAGGAGGTGTGTAAGAGGAGCTCGACGTAGTTGGCAGCATGATGGTCTGAAAGTGTTTATGGTATTTCGATGTGACGACATGATACGATAGATACATTAAGACTAGGGAGTGTTACATGCGATCAAGATGCACATAGTTGTTGTGAGGATCTGAGAAACATGTGAATTCCAAGAGGCGTGGATGTTTTGTTCGAAAGGTATTCGTCATTTGGAGGGATTCCATGAGGAGTTTAATGTTCTCTTTGTCAGGAGATACATGAGAAGGACTACAGTTCTTGTGCTATTAAAGTCGCCAATGAAAACATAAGGCTTGAATTCAATGCATGTTTTCTGGAGTTGGTTCAAAAACAAACTGTGCGCCATGTATTGTGGGGGTGCATACAGAGCACACATATTGACTTTCTTGTTTGCTATGGAGGCGTTGAGAATCATGTACTGCGATTGATTGTCCAGAATGATTGTGACCGATATGTGAGGTTTATGTACAAGTAGAATACATTTTTCTTGCCACGATGGGGATGGGATTACATGTAGCCTGTATTTTCAAGATAGTACACAATAGTGTAAGTCTTGTTGCTCAAGGCGGGTATCCTTGATAATGCAAATGTCAGGATAAGAGATGATGAGTAATTATAAGAGAAGACAAAGTTTAGCGCAGTTGGTGAAACCATTTCTGTGCAAGTGGAAAAGATTTAGTTTGGATGTCTGTGCACAGTGATTATGTGAGCTCTTGTGAATGTGTGTAGCTTGTGTAGCACTCTCCCGTGTGTGGGGGGTGGCTTTGTGTCCAATTCGGCGGTGCACATTCCTTCCTTGAGTTTAGCCTTTGTGGCCTATGGGGGAAATGATTCAGGCTGATGAAGGGGTGTGGAGAGGGACTCTCAAGTGTGCATTCAAAGCTTTGTGTTGAGATGTCGGAATCTAGTGGAAAATGTGGTGACTACGTGAAAATAGTTTAGGAGTTGGTCTCATATGAGAGGATAGGATGGTAGATTTGTAAGCAGATTGTATCCCCAAGCCGAAGAGCTTGGATGAGGTTGGTACAAGTAATCTTTTCCTTATCTCTCATCTAGACCTAAGAACTGTGGAGATGTATGGTTGTTAATGGGAGGTTGTCCATGGGAGAAGAGATGGATTGGAGAGAAAAATGGAGATGGAAGAAGAAATACCTGCTATTTTTTAGGGACTAACAAAAAATGGGCAACTGCGAGAAATGAGCAAGTTCACATCTACTTTCTTATCCGAGGCAATCACGTGAGCAGTCGCCACGACAATTTGCGGCAATGAAGAAAGGTATACAAGGCAAGCGACTATCCGAGAAGGTAAGTACTTAAGTATTTTAAGGCCAACGAAAGCTCATGGAAAAATCTGCCAGCGAATCTCGTAAGCATCAAACCCCAACATGGCGGGAAAAACCTAGTTGGTATGCTACCCTTATGGCAAGTTTTTTAAAAGCATAGTTTTTGGTAAAATACTTGATTCCTATAGATGTTTGAGTCAGTTTCACAACGGCTTAAGACGGTTACTTAGAGAAAACAAAATAGGAAATACAATCGAACCGTCGTAAATGTGTCAAGGCTAGCACGAGGAAATCCCAAACAAGTAGTCTAATGATTTTGCAAATAAATGATGACCGAAAATTCTCATCCGTCAAAAACAAATTTCATCAGTTCAAGTCATCCTACTTATGTAGCCACCGTTACCAAGGGTTGAATACCGGATGGGCCGAGAATCAGGTAAGTTGAAGACGTTAAAGCCTGCCAAGATCCGACACCTCTGATTAGGGAACAGAGAAAATGAGGAACATCTAGCCGGTTTATCCCTACCTTTTTCGAGGGCAAACTTCTGCAGGGCGGCGACCTGACCAGCTTCCATGACATTTGGCGATGTCGTAGGCGAGTACGCCTTGGAAGGTCTTGTTAAAAACATTACTTTTGAAATACGTGACGACTAGCAATGACCACTTGCTTCATACGCCGCTCCATTGACAGATTCATGCTATCTGGCTTTAACGTCTCTTGTCGTATGCAAACTTAAGAGCGACCTTACGAGCGGCCGGGAAATTTTGAAGACAATTTCTTTTTACATTTCTTCACAGTAAGTTTACGCAGGATTGCTTACTACGATCATGCGAACGCTAAGTTTGACCATTAGCAGTTTGACGTTAGGGCCCTTGTTGGTCCTGTGCCTCAATGAGGCAGCCCATGTTTTTAGTTCATCAAGTACAGGGCCTCAACAGGCCATCTCACCAACCGTGGAGACTGGCCAACCAATATGAGGAACAACGAGGCCCTTCTCATCCATCCTACTTGTCCGAATCGCGATCCGACCGATCACACAAAACCAAAGGGTTTCCGCCACAAGACCTTCTTTGCTAAAATGATTCTGTATACAAAGTGATGTTCTTCAAACTATTTCATGCTGAATTCTCGTAAAAGAAATTGAATGCATGAAGGCTAAAACCAGAACCAACTACTCCACTGATCGAAGCTGCGGACCGACACCTCATAAACGTAGGATGTCATCGACCGACAAAAGAACCAGTGATCTCAAATTGCGAGGCTCGCTAGTGGGCTCTTGCAAGGATCCCCACCAATGAGGGTCTTTGGATTGGGTCATAAGTTAAACTGGCCCCCTGGTCAGTTCCTCCAAATCCCGATTAACCCCTTTTTATCATGCATGATCCTCAGTAACAACTATGAGGTGCATTGGCATGAAATCCTCCGAATTGCGGCACTGGAGATCAAAGTAAGGCTGACAAGTGATTGTCGAGCCCTTTGAGAAACCAAGCACGATACGTCAACGTCTAGAAGAGATAAGTTGAGTTGATGTGGCCGTCGAGAATCTTCATGTGATACCTTATTCCACCTTTACATCCTATGACTTTGCTTAGAACAATCTCACAATTTCTTTGATAGACCTGATTATTCCAAGAAGCTATATCTTCTTTTGCCATATTGAAAACTATAATACTCCAACCACGTGGATTGTTCACTTGTTAACTCTCGATACTTGCGATGATGTTTCTCACGTGTGTGGATTCATGTTTTAGCGGTTTCATTGCCATTGTTACATATGAACACATCTCATGCGCTACATTCCTACCCATTCAAGAACAAACCATCCCAATTTGATTCAGGGGTCATGGATCACATTTAAGACGTGAATTGAAAAGGGATTGTTAGGTTCCTACCCTCAACGGTGCTCAAAGATTGTCAGCAGGATCTCGATTTGAACAACGGGACACAGTTGTTTTGGCTAGGAACAACTCTGCAAGGGCCCTGAGGTCTTCATGAAGAAACATGGTGATTAAATTCACACTACATGTAGAGATTATCCACAAAACTTGA
>SZWC01002841.1:121020-131881 GCA_023375785.1 Penium margaritaceum | reverse complement strand
ATGCAAAAGAATGGCAACCATACACACAAGATTCAGGTCATTGCACATCTGCATGGAGGTTGCGACCATGCGAGCACCTGATTTGGATTAATGTTTGCATTTTCCAAGCCTGAGGTGTAAGGACATAGGGAGATCCGGCGTCAGGCCAGACGAACGCAAATCTAACCGATGGGTTTGGGTGTCAGGCCAGACTTGACAGATGATGTGCCTCGCTGTTACCCGTCCGCTATGGGTGCGATTGCAAAGCTTCACACTATCAGGAGATTTGGGGGGGGAGGGGGAGGGAGTGCTCACGGAACCACGAGGCTGATTGTTTTTTGCATTGGAGCTGACACGTGGCGCACCAATGATGTACCACGGCGGCCGCTTCCAGATCTTTGAGCCACTACGAATGAGTAAATGAACACTACAAAGACAGTTTACAATACCATCTGCAGTTCTCTACCATTCATATGAGTCAAATCCCTGTAAAGTCCCACAATAGCGACAGTCATATTGGGACATTATGGATGTGGATTCACCAGGATTTGTGAATCCTATAGAATTTGTGAATCTTGGATCTGGATCCGTGAATCCAAATCCACATGTGGATTTGGACTCACGAATCCGGATCCAACCTGAGATTCACGAACCGGATTTGGTGTGCAGCCTTATGAGACACCGATTGGACAGCAAAACAGCCAACCACCTAACTCTCATATTACTCTGCCACTTCTACCTATACAGGAAAATTTCCTTGGAAAACATCCTGCCACACCGACTGGTTTACAGAGTCAGAGTCAAATTCCCGCAATTGACATTCACTGCCAGGATTTGACAAGCACCTTTGAGGAAACACTGCAAACCCTCACAAAGGCACAAACATCTTTAAAGTGGGTAGTCAACCAGCATCGCAATGATGATGTGTTCAGTGCTGGAAATCGCGTCCTCTTCTTGCGCGTGGTAAATTTGTTCTTACATTCACGACCACCATGCTGCAACTTTGGGATTCTTCTGCATTTCGGTCGAGCGCATCTTGGCCAGTTGCCCCGACCTCCGGTATTCTGTTCTAGACGTTTTTGACAGCTTTGACCCCTTTCCCAAATGGTAGACAGTAGTGTCGCGGCCCATGTCTATGTTATGATATCGTTATGTTGACTTCTCAATGACGCTTGCATTTTATAAGGAAGCATTGCAATATTCTTGAAGGCCTCCAAATTCTTGGTGGAGCTTCTTGAATCCACCACTCATGACACGGCTTTGCACAAGTTGCTCGGCTCAAGCGCCAAAGCCCCCACTTGTGCTCCATTGTCATTCCCATTGCTGTATATGTGTACTCAATGCACCCAACACTTGTCATCAAAGTACACTTATTGTTTAATTCAAAACTTCTATTTGTTTCAAATACGTGAATCAGTTTCTTTCCCGCATCTCGTCCCATTTAACCTCCTCCATTCTGATTGGCATAACACTGTCTCCCCCCGTCATTCCTCCCCTCCTCTGGATTACAATATGGGCCCCGCTGTAGTAGCGGGATCCAGCAGGTGCTCATGCAAGAATGAGACGTTGCACTCCAAAACTGGTGTTATGTTTAAGCAAGATTTGCACTACAAACCATAGAGCTTGATTTTTTGGAAAAAGAAAGAAGAGAAATGGGTCATCACTCAACCGTACGCAATGAATCCTCATTGGTTCTAATCCAAATAGGCAGAGGAAATGAGTGAATTTTGGGGGCATACTGCAACAGTTTTTTAGAAGTTACGAAAATTCAGCCAAGTGGTGGCATTTTGTCATTGAAATGAAAAGTCATGACATCCTGTACAGAAAGTTTCTAACAGGGGGCCTTGATCATTTACACTTGAGACTCCGGCCACGGTTCATTTATATACAAAAGTGGGGGGCATGTGACCAATTGAATCCCCTAAACATCGTGAGGTCGTTACACGGTTTGTCATAAATGTAGGAAACAAATGATCACTCACGTAGATCAGGCACTCTTGTACGCCAGGAATGTAACACTTCTNTGCAAAGTTGCATGTAATTTTGGTAGTGAAGATTTTGGTTATCCAATCTCTAGCGTGCGGATGACATATAGTGTGGAGAAGCTATTTGAGTATCTTATCGGCCCATTTGGTCTTCCCATCAGTTTCAAGACAGAGCAATGTTAACATTGGATCCGATTGTCGTAACATGTGACCAATTTGTACAAGAAACAACTAGTGAAGCGGTCTTCTATGTTGCTGATCATGGCACCTGGCACGCCGTACATTTGTATGATCTTCCTTAGAAACAATCCATTGTTCCTTCCACGGTGACGGTAGTTGTCGTTGGGATGAAGTGTGAAGTTTTGGAAAATCTTTCAACAACCACAAGGATGGCCTCGTATTCCTTGGGAGTGGCGGACACGCTCACGACAATATCCATTCTAATGTCAATACATGACTCTGTCTGAATAAGGCAAGTTATCTTGGATAACTTGCGCGATGAGATTTTTGCTAATGACAAGTAAAGAAAGATATGCAGAAGGTTTCCATGTTGATTTTCATTCCGTCCCGCCGATAATACCTTGCTAGCTTCTTTAGCTTCTTGTCCTCACCAAAGTTTCCACCTTGAATGATGCCGTGGTAATCCAAAGGATTGGAGATTAGCATCCTTTGCACCTCCTCATTCACCTTAACCAGTAGGGGTTTGTCAAACCAGAACGTGGTCTTTTTGTACCCACCGAGCTCCTCGTAACCCTTCAATAACAGCCTTACAAGGTTCAACCTTTGAATTTCTAGGCTGCTACTCAATTTCACAGCCAAAGCAGGAGTTGAGGAACTCCATCCATTGAGTTTTTCAATGAAAATTTTGGTTGATTCTTGAGATATTTCAGTGCATGATGGTCGATGTGGATGATGCATCACCGACATTCCAAGTAGTACCGCCATGTTTTGGACGCGCACACAATTTCAAGCATTTTGCTTCTTTTGCACTGTATAGTTGAATTCTGGCTTGCGTAGCTTTTGTGAAATGAACGCAAACAGTTATTCTCAACCTCTGTTTTCTTGGAGGAAAATTGTATACTGTTCGTGATGTGCTAGCCTCAACTGGAGGGTGCAAGCACCAACTGTCGGCGATGGCGACCAAAGGGAGGCCAGTGCACACTTCTCCATGTATACACAAGTATAGGATTTTCATGGTGGAGCATGAGAACACATGTGGCACGATGGGAGTAAAATGTACTTGTTTTTCAACTGTCAACATACAAGGCTATATGTACATGATGACACATCCTAGGTAATCCGATATCGCCAAGTCGTATGCAGATTTGTATGGCCAGGAATGACCGTAACTTCCCAGGGATGAAGCTTGTCTTCCCAGCTTTCCAACGCACTAATGATTGCATCTTTTTTTAAGGAACAGCCAATATATGGTCGTTTCCGTGGACCACGCCAATCTACTACTGACAACACCACTAGCGGAGGTGACAGCCACCTGAAGCGCCCTTTCTGGTAACAGCACATCAGGGCACCATTCTCAAGCACCCTTGCCCTTAATCATCCTTGATTATCCTTGATGAATAATTGGTCCTCAAGGCACGCTTTGGCCCTATTGGGTCTTCCGAGGGTCGAGGCCTGGTCGTTGGGAATGAATTTTTGTCACATGTTTTCCTCTCGGCCAGTCCAACCTTTGGCCGGGCGTAAGTTCCTCCACTCTTGATACATCGACCCCATTGTTGGTTCGATCTCACACGGTTTTTTCTGTAGATTCCAAATCTAAACTTAGATTACACAGCCAAGGAAACATCAAGCCGTGATCAGTGCAGTTGGCACTTTCCAGCTTACACTACCCCCACCGTTAGGAGAAAGCCATCCCGGTGCGCTCTTTGTACTCTTGGAGAATGGCATTCACCCCGCCAATGTTCACGTTGTAGGCAGGCTCCCATGAGTTGTGGGCTACATCATTTCCCTTCCACTTGATGAGGTGTACCCATCCATGGCCACGACAATGGTGGTCAAGGACGGCCGCCTCCTCAAACCCTTTCTTGTTCTTGATCACCACCGGAAGGGGAGGCTCAGAACTGCGGCGAGGGAAGTGCTCAGATGTATCATTGTAGAGCTTAAGCCGGGAGATGCGAAACATGTTTTGGACTGGCGCGGAAGGCAGAAGAGCCAACTGCACAACCACGAGCGTCCGTATCTTGAGCATATCGAATGGATCAAGCCGCCAGGATTTCAGCTTGTCCCATGAAGCTTGAAGTGTGCGCTATTGAGAAGCGTGCGATCACTTCCTTTGAGCATTGCGCCTGCACATCAGCAGTTAATTTCAACTTCTTGCTATTCCTGCGCCTTTGCCAATGCATGCCGGGTCACTGCCAATATCAGTTTAAAGTGAAATGCGGTAGAATTCACTGCGGTTAGGTTTCTTACGAAATGCAAAATGAGGAGTGTGGTGGGTACCGTCCTGTTCGCCAGCTCAAATGGCACCTTATCGGTGGAGGCAGATGTGGCAGAGTTGTACGCACGTTCAGCGAATGACAATTGCAGGTCCCATGCAATCTCATCCAGATCACCTAGCATACAAAGGAGCTGCTCTAGTGTCTGGTTTGTCCGCTCCATGTGTTTGTCAATTTGGGGATGAAAACTGGTCGACAACTATACCTTGATGTCCTACCCCTCCAAGTTCTCACCAGAACTTGCTCGTGAAGCGCAGGTCACGGTCACTCACAATGGACCGCGGCACGCCATGGAGGCGTACCACGTGCTCAAGGAACAGCGGAGCCGTGCCTTATGAGCTCATCGTACACGTGTCAGAATGAAGTGCGGCATCTTGCTAAAGCGATACACCACCACCAATACCGCATTGTGACCTATCACTATAGTGGGCAAGCCCGTGATGGAGTCCATGGAGATTCCTTACCACGGCTGCTTGAGGATGGGCAAGGGTTGGAGGATGCCCGGGGTCTTCGTCCTCCATGCCTTGTGCCGTCAGCACACATTACAACTTTGGTAGAATTCAACCACCTCAGACTACAGGGTGGACCACCGAAAAAAGTGAGCCACCATCTTCAATGTCTTTTTGGCAGAGACATGACCACTTTGGCCACTGTCATGGTACTCCTAAAAAAGTAGCTGCTAAAGCGTCAGCACCCCGAGAACCACCACTTGCTACATGCCGTGCTATTGCCAGTACCGCGCCTCAAAGAAAAATCTCCAAGCGTCATATTCCCAATGCGCCTTGTATCCTCCATTAAGAGATTCACAAGGAAGGCACCCTCCTGGATGGTGAGGAACGTGACTCGGGTCATCAGGTCCGGTTGCCATGAGAGGGGGTTGGCTGGGTTGATGCAACCCCGCCCGGTACAAGATCTCAAAGTTGAAGTGTGACTCGAGGTACTCCACCCAACGCGCTTGCCGCGGACTTAGGTTTGGCTGCGTCTTGAAGTACTTCAACACACGCTGGTCCATGTAGACCGTGTATTTCCATGCCTTGGGGTATTGCTGCTAGTTATTGAATGTTGCGACCACAGCGAGCACCTCTTTGTCATTGATGTTGTAGTTTAGCTTCACCCCATGCAAGTTGCCCAAGTAGTAGGCGACCGGCTGTGATTTGTCACCAAAGTCCTCCAAAATGATTTCACCAATGTCCAGGTTGGATGCATCCATTGCTATTTCAAGCTCATGATTATTGTTGGCAAAGTTGAAGGCCAACGTGGAATTCACAGCCCTTTTGAGATTCGTAAAGGCTTCTTGTTTGCCAACTTTCCAACTCCACACATGATCCTTGCCATTGAGATTGGAGAGTGGCGCTAACACTGTTACATAGCCAAGGACAAACCTGTGCTAGCAATTGCAGAAAACAAGGAGCACTTGTACATTGTGCACAGTACGCAGCTTTGGCCACTCTTACATCACGGGCACCTTGCGCGAGTCCATGGAAATCTGTCCATTTCCTACTATGGTTCCAATGAATTCAACTTTCCCCACCGCAACCTCACTCTTAGAGAGCTTTGCAAAACACTACTCCTTTCTCAAATTCTTGAGGACCTCCTTCACATGCACCTCATTCTCATTTTCCGTCCGATTCTACACCAAGATGTCGTCAAGGTTAAGCACCACAAAGTCATCCAAGTACGAACTAAAGATGAAGTTCATTGCAGCCATGAAGGCGGCTGGCGCATTGGTCAACCCAAAAGGCACCACGATGAACTTAAAGTGACCATAGCAAGTGTGGAATGTCGCCTTTTTTTCATCATCTAGTGCAATGCAAATCTGGTGTTAGCCAAAACGTTGGTCGATCTTTGTGAAGAAGCAAGTTGCGCGGAGCTGATTGAAGAGCTCCTCGGCTTGTGGAAGCGGGTGCCGGTTTTTGTTGGTTAACTCATTCAACACTCTATAGTCCACGCACATGTGTTTCTCCCATGCCTTGTTCAGAATGAATAGGACAGGTACAGCGGAAGGAGATGAGGATGGACAAATGAAGCCTTGTTCCATCATCTCCGTCAGCTACTCCTTGAGCTCCTATAGTTGTGCATAGCTCATGCGGTACATCGCACAAAAAGGCAGGCACTCTACAGGTTTGAGGTTGATGCAACAGTCCACGTACCCCTTCGGTGGCAGACCCACCAGAAGTGTGTTTGGAAACACGTCTTTGGACTTTGTACACACCTTTCTTACTCCCTCCGAAAATGTGGCAAAATTGCCTTGGACCCTTGAGTGCTTAGAAGTCACCTCATGTGCCACAATAGACATCCTCAAGTTCATTGAAATTGTCCTCCATGTCTCACACAAACGCCAAAAGAATCTGCTCCTTTTCTCGAATCGTGCGCTTGAACTACACCAAGTTCAGCATCCTAGGTACCAATTCCTCCTTGCAAGGTGTTTACTACGGTGAAGCTTCCTCCCCGCAAGTCTCCTCCTCTGTGGCCTCTTCCTTGGACCACGTAGATAGGGGATAACCCTTGTCTCTGAGATTGACTGAGATGGTGCACGCCTCCCAATTTACAGCATGATTATGCTCCGCAAGAAGTCATAATTGAAGATCACATCGTAATCATTCATCAAACACATATAGTACACGGTCATTATACAAAGCTTTCCCACACAAATACAGAGGAGAAGGGCCAGGTACCCCACTTTAATTGTGCCGTCCAGTTGGTTAGTGGTCCACTTCTTGCTTGTGAGCACATAGCTCCACTTCTGAGCAAACTTCATGCTCACAAAGCTGCGGCTTGTCCTACAATCTTGCAGATTCCCCATTCCCCTTGATACCTTCCACTCACACCTCCAAGAGATGTTCGGGCTGCTCCTCCTCATGCGTCGAATCCTACGCCTTGACCTCGGAAACCCCCTTAATAGTTGCAAGGCGTTCGGGCTGGCGGTCAACTTGCAATTTGGGCTGAGAGGAGCCAGGAGTAATGCCATCTACTCTTTACTTTCCTTGTTTTCTGACTTTTTTGTAGCTTTCTCTTCTTCCTATGTGGCTTACTTCCCCTCACCTTGCCATTTACCCTTGTCGTTGTCCATCTTTGGACTTCGACAATCATGTGGAATGTGGCCAGGCGTACCATACTTATGGCACTCACGTTGTTTCAATGCTCCAATCTCCATGTGCATGTTGTCGCTCTATGCCTGCTTGTCATAACTACCTCCAAAATAGATGTGGCTGCAGTTATGAACAGGTTGCACATGCGAGTTGTGTAATTCTGCTGTTGTGTTCATCTCCAATAGGTTGTCGTTGAGGTCATGTATCAGTATCACAACATGAGTGTCATTTTTTAGGTCATTGTTGTAGTGGAAGCAAAGTTCATGAGATTCAAGGCCACAATTGGAAACAATCTCACAAAAGCTGCGGGTATAGTTGGCCATGCTACCAGTTTGGTGAAGCCGACATAGCTTGGCACGTGTGCTGTTCCTCATGTTGCCCATGGTGAAGCGCTATGAACGACCCGTGAACCCTTTCCACGAGGTCACGTAAGGGTAGGGTCGCCAGTATTGTAAGTTGGAGCTGATACGATTGACATTCCAGTCGCGACCGTAATGCCAACGACCATTGATGTTCCAGTTCTATGTGGATTCGACCACATCACATTGGCCCACGAATCCAACGATGCCCCTCTCACAACATGATAACGGCATAGTCGTGGTGCACCTCGTTCCTTGAGACATCCATGCCGATAGCATTGAAGTACAACTCCAGCCCAAGTTTCCAAGTGTACGTTGCTAGCCCATCCTTCTTTGATGGATCGAACGGCTCTCGCTTGGACGGGCACAAGAAGCCCACTGCAAATCCACGTGTGGTGGCAACTGCCACTAGTGTTGTCACAGGTTGCTTCACGAGCTCTTGATTAAGGTATGCATTCTTCTTCTCCAACAGGTCCATGTTGGCCTGCATGTTGGCGAGCAACTTCTGCAAAACTGTGACGGTTGTTACCTTGCCTTGCACGGCAAACACCGCGGCCAATGGGAACATCCAGTGCATCTTTTTCCTCAATGGGTCCTAAGCTTACCGCTTTGTCACCGAACTGCATGGCTGGCCATGGGCACGGATCGACCAAAGAGACAAGATGTGTGTTTTTCCATGCTGACGAAGAGAGGTTTTCACGTACATGCTTGTGCCCCAGAGTCAAGGGTGGCTCGGATACAAAGTGTAAACCGGGTGGTGTGTGCTATCCTCAACCAAAGGGTGCAAGCACCAACAGGCGGCAAAGGTGACCAAAGGGAGGCCAATGTACACCTTCCCATGTGTGCAAAAGTAGAGGATCCTCTTAAGGGAGCTCAAGAACATGTGTGGCATAGCAGGAGTAGATTGTACTTGTTATTCAACTTTCAACATACAAGGCTATATGTACATGATGACACATCCTAGGTGATCTGAGGTCTCTGATGCGGGCCAAGGATGAGTGTTATTATCTCTTTTCCGTGAACCATGGCTGTCTGCTGCTGGCAGCACCACTAGCGATGGTAAAAGCCACCCTTGCTAAAATGTGTCTAGGACATTCAAGCCCATGCTGGAGGAGATGCCAGCTCTGGTTGTGGGCAGGAGAAATGTAGCGCCAAGATTTGGCTAAGTCTGGAACGAATGAAATTAAGAATTAAGGAGATAGTACAATGATCCCTACTGAAAGATTTTGTCTTGGGGACTAGCGGGTAGTCCACCAGGCCCCATCATTCTTGTCGTACAAAAAGGCACAAACAGAGAATGGGCACATCACAGAACATGAAACCACACAACAGAGGTCTCTTGAGGCACCGGAACAGTGGACCGTGTGCTCGGGTCTCGATAGACGGGAAAATGTACTATAGACACCAAACACATCCAAACTCTACGGTGACACACTAGCATCACCGACTAGCCAGGTTAGGCAAGTTTAGGCCTCTCAAGACACTGTAACATGTAACTGGGCATCCGAGTCTCATTCACAAGCAAACTACACATGTCTGACCAAGGGTCAACAAAGACTAGACCAATCAACGATGGGTCTCCCGAGGTACCAGTACAAACCACCGTGTACCCAGTTGTCGACCAAAAAATGAGAGCACAAACAGTCAAATACTATGCGATTGATTTCCATGGGGTCTCCCGGCACACTGGCACAAACCACCAAGTGCCCGGGTCTTGACCATCGAGACAACTCTATCAAACATGTATGGGTGAACTAAGCTGCTATACTGGAGTAATGTAGCCGCTGGAGAACCATCAACACAAACTAAGGGGCTCTCGCTACACAAGACTACATGATAGCTCAAAACCCATACACCAACACTCCCCCTTGGGCTACACGAGTTGTCTACAAGGTACCAGGTGAAAAGATACATATACTCCCCCTCAGTGAGAGAATCCTGGGAGCATGAACCCAAAAATCATCGTGCCCAGATAAGTACACTCTCCTTGCATATAGAATACTACAGAACTGTCATTTGTATAGAACAACAAGTCCCCCCTGGCTCAAATGATCCTGGGAAAAACAATGAAGAGATGGCTACACTTGAGAGTGGTTGTAGATCTGAAACAATGAGCAAATAAAGGAGGATGAGGCTGAAATGGCTACCATGTGCACAACTCAGTCATGCAATAGCCCAACGCCTATCATCCACTAACTCTAGAGTGGTGTGAGAAGAGTAAGTCAGTCTCCCCTCACACCCATGGGGGCTACTAGCGATCCCAGCTGGGATTGTTCAGGGTACCACTCTGATTGGACTCACAGGGTGCAAGGGTGGAGAAGATGCTGTCAAATTCTCCATGGTCAGGAGAGGAGGAAGAGGCTCAAGCCCTCACATCTGGCAGCTGCCACAAGTCCCAACCAGTAGACTTTGGTACTGTATGTAAGGAGAGGATGGTAGGAATTGTTCCTAGAATGGAGGGTGAGGACGAAGTCAGGTCTGTGTGTGTGGAGCTTGCCCCTACATTCAGTGTAAAAGCTACACACTCCCATGTACGCAGGTACGCCTACGTTGTGACCAACTCACCTTGGAGACGAGAGGAGTGAACACATAGCTTGGCATGATCCTCCTGAGTGACTGTGCAAAGGTTAAACTTTACATCCTCGAGCACCTCCATCAACTCCGTGTTAGTGGTAGACAAGGACTCAATCACTATACGGAGCACCACCACCTCCATCTCTGCTGCCCGAAGCTGAGTGACTGCAGGTACCATGCCTCCTTAAGCCGCGTGTCTCAATATGTCCAGGGGATGGGATAGATGGTCACCTGCAGCATGTGGATGCAGGGCAATCTCTGGGGTAGGAGGTGTGCAAGGCTCGGAGGTGAAGAGGGATGGTCCAGGCCATGTTGACCTTGCCACATCGAACATCGCCACATCGATGTGCACCGCGGCACATCGATGTGGTCTATGGTCACATCGGCCACATCGGCCCATCGGTCCATAAGGGGGGGGGGGG
>SZWC01002841.1:100744-120679 GCA_023375785.1 Penium margaritaceum | reverse complement strand
CCAGCCACCTTGCTGCTTCCAGCTCTGCTGCTGCCGGCAGCATCAGCTGGTGCAGAACCAACGCCAGCATCACCTGCTGCTCCACCGTCTGATCCCACCCCCTCTCCCTCACCATGCCCTTCTCCACCTTCCTCATCCCCCTCACCATGCCCTTCTCCAGTATCCTCCTCCTCACCCTGCCCTCCATCTCCCTCATCCATGCCATCCTCACCATCCTCATCCCCTGCATCCTCAGAATTACCTCCTGCTGCATTGTGAACCTGCTGCTGCCGGTTCACTTCTGCATCCCATTCCACATCCGCCCTGCACCTGATGGGACGTGCAAAGGATGGCGCGTCATCTGCTGTCATGCGGTCAACAGCCTCTTTCTGCTTCCGCTGTGCATTCTCTCCCAGTCCTCCTTCCTCCTCTTCCTCCCCATCAACGTACACCTCTTCCTCCTCTTCCATCTCCTCCTCGCTTTCCTCCTCTTCTTCACCAGGTGCCTCATCCTCGGGCACAACTTCCACGATCTCTCCGTCGTCCTCACTGTCTGACTCGTCCACCTCCATCCAGTCCTTCTTACAGCACCGGGCACTCTGATTGTACAGTCGGCGGAGGCGGACATTGCACCTCACCAGCATCTCCAACGTCTCCACGGACAGCCTGTTGCGGCGTGCTGTATGTATCAGCTCGTGGGTGGAGAAGGCCCTCTCGCAGTCCGAGGACGCACATGGCTGAGACAGGAGCTTGATGGCTAGCTCGCGCAGTGTTGGGACATGCGCCAGGTGGAGGGAGGCCCATTCGTAGGCGTGGAGCGTGCCGGTCACCACCCTGCCAACGGCCAGCCGTGCCTTGTCGCTCAGCTTCTTTGTTGTGAGCGGGATGACNATCATTGCCAAAGTGCGTTGGATGGACACGGCGGGCAGCAGCATAGAGAGAGCACGACATGTCCGCGGTCCACCGACTCTTCAACCTGTCCATGGCATGCTTGACGTGCATCTCTCCAACCTTGGCGGGCTTCCTACCGCGCTTCTTTGCAAGTGCCTTCACATCAGCCATGCAGTCAAGCAAGCCTTCAAAAATTTCACCTGCCTGTCCACCTGGAGAGTCAGCAATCCGCAGGCGCTTGACAAAGGGGGCCAGCAAGTCTCGGAGCTGGCGAACCTGCAGCCAGAATACACGACGCCTTACAAGCTTGCGCACAACCTTCTTGCGTTCTTTGAAGGCGCTGTCACGGTGGCCCCCCATGTCCTTCCATGCCGCGTTGTTGACCAGCTTCAACAGAAACGGGCGCATGTCACAGAGGCGCTGGAGCATGGTGTGCCCTGAGGCAAACCTGGTCTCACAACGAGGCAGCAGAACTCGCCCGCCGCTCTGCTGCTTCAGCCAGGTCCGGGGGAGGTCGTTGTTGCGGAAGTAAGCAACGACCTTCTTGGCCTTGGAGATGACCCCTGCACCCCATTCAGTCTTGCACAGATCTTTCATGCACAAGTCCAAGTTGTGGGCGGAGCAGCCCTGCCACAACACACGCGGATACTTCAGCTTCAGGTTGTCAAACGCCTTCTTGTTGACAGCCGCGTTGTCGCACACCACTGACACCACATGTCGCTCGCCAACTGCACGAATTGCCTCCTCAATCATATCGGCCACATGCTCGGCATTGCGGACCTGTCCACTGGCGTCACGGGAGAATATGTGGCAGGCGCCTTTGGCGTTGACTGCCATGGCGTTGTAGATGGGACGCTGCTGCTGGTCGCACCACTCATCGATTGCGACAGTGGCACCATAGATAGCCCACCCTTGCTTGAGCGGGGCGTCCTCGGCCTCAAGCTTCTCATCAATCCGTGGCAGGATTTTCTGCACCACTGTTGTCCGAGACGGCAGCTTGAAGGAGACGTTGGTGAGCCTTGCCTTGCTCACGACCTTGTTGAGTAGCGACTGCCGGGTGAAGGAGATTGGCAATGCCCCGCATGCTATCAGCTCCACGATAGCCTCCTGGCAAGAGGCATTTGCCGCGTTGTCGCAGTGGGTACGCATGGAGGTTTGCACCCTTCTTGCCAGGGCGTTGGCGTCAACTCGCTCCTCCTGATGCTGCTGTCGCAGGTGCTCTGCTTGCTGCTGCTGCTGCTGCTGAAGCAAATCCTGTGCGTGAAGAAGTACATCCTGCTGCTGCGTGCCGTCAGGTCCATCGACTGTAGAACGCACCCCGGAAGCTCCAGCGAGCCCATACGGGTCTTCGTCACTCATGGAAGGTAGTCCAGCACGTTCCAGCGCCTCTTTCCGCTGCTGTGACTCAAATAGTGAAGCACATGCAACGGGCTTTGCTGTCGTGCCCCAAGAATCGCCAAGGCCATTGAACAGGCGGGCGTCGACGGGCTTCCAACTGTTCGGGGGACGTGGTGCGCGTTGTAGTCCAAGCGCATCCCGCACCAGTGGTGGAGGATGCTCACAGCATCCTACGTTGCCGTTGGTCTCCCCGAAATGCCCTCTTATGCGGTCACAAGTACCGCTGAGAGTAGTGCCACAGGAGCCACAGAAGAAGCCAGGCCGCTTTGACGGAGTGGGTACTGGTTTGCAATGGCGTGAGAGGGCCAAAGTGAGCATGTCACCATGGAGTCTGCCAGATGGTGGAGGTGAGAATTCCGGGTGAAGGAATCGTTGCGAGCTGGCGGCAGAGGCAGAGGAAGAGCCCCTTCCAGCAGACGAGAGCGTAGTCGCTCTCCTAGGCGGCATGGTTCGTGTGACCGAGCGCTTGGTGAGCGCTCATAGCGGGCGCATGCGAAGTGTTGGACTCGGACATGTAGTAGTACAAGATTGTGTGACTGGCGTGGTGCACGATAGTGCAAGCGAAGCGAGCTTGGGTCAAACTGCATCGACATAACCAGACACAAGGACAGGAATGGCATGCTGTATCCCGCCTCTCCGACTAAACCAGTCCGCGGACCATTGTCATCGCCCACTTCGTTCGGATAGAACGATGGTCATGCACGCCTGTATCTGCCAGCATAACAAGTTAAGTGATGCTGGCATGCAAGCGTGGACACCTCACCATTGGAAAACGGCGCCGCATGTGCATGAGGATATTCTACAGCCTCTCCATGTCCGCCGAAACAGCCATGTCAGAGCAGTTTTACGTGGGCTGTTGCGTAGTCAGCTGACGTACACTCTGATTGGTGTTTGTAAGCACCACCCTATCGTAAAGAATATGGAGCATTGAAAACGTAAAGGGTTTGATGTGTAAATCATTCAAACCCAATTGACAGACTTAGTTGTCTGATCGAGGGGGTGAACGTGGCCCCGGGAGTTTTTCCCCGGAACGGGTGCTGCGGTGGTCGTCCGTGCGATCGGGTCGGCGTGGGCATCCTCCTACGCGGAGTATGGGCGAAGTTGGATTTTGCCCCATCCGCCACATCGCTGCCGCATCGCTGTGGCCCGCGGTGCCGCGGCCGCGGTGGTCTGACCACATCGGAACATCGGGACAACATGGGGTCCAGGTGTGGAGAGAAGGATGGGGTTGAGTTGAAGGATGTCCCAAGGTTGTCTGGGGTGTTGTCACTGCTGACTACATCAAGATCCTCATCCTTTGAGGCACTTTCGAGGATGCTATGGAACTACACTCGGAAGCATCTGGGCCGTGTCCACTACAACCCTCAATGAGCATCTCAGCCAGCACATCCTATAGTGCATGCAACCACTCCTCTGTATACCTGAGCTCACACTCTCTAGACATCTCTACATAATCGCTCTTCCACATGTCCCCAGTGAAGATGAAACCGAGTGCATCCTGTGGTGGAGGGATATCACCAGACAATTTCTCTCAAATGGTAGTGACGTGAAACTCCCGCACAATGATTTTGGAGCAAAGCTCGTCCTCCTCAGCTTGACATCTTGGACAAGGGTGACTAGGAGCTACCGACACCGTGCAGGGAACTGACCTCGTTTTGTGCCTCCACCAAGATTGCAGACTTCGGATTGGTGTCTCTATCAGCTGCTCCATGATCACTGAAAACTAAGGGAGCACAGATGATGCTGACGATGCATCTGAGGTTGCCAATGTGGCCAATTCTACTGATGCATGTGATGCTACCAATGTAGTGGATGTTGTTGATGCAGTTGACACTTCTGATGCAACTAATGTCCTAGAAGGTGATGCTGCTGAATATGTAGGTGCTATTGCTGGTGTGAAGGGTGGTACTGACGTAACATGGAGTAAAAATTCTGATCCTAATGGTGTCAACACTGTCCAAGCACAGGGTCTGAATGAAGACGTTGACCCAAATAACAAATTTGGTGTACCTGATGGAGGCAATACAGTCAGTGCAACCCATTTAGAAAGGAGGGTTGATGTAGAAGATGAAAGAACTATAGAGGAACCAGAAAAAGATCGTGTTGTTGACACTAAGGATGTAGTAGATGTTACTGCAGTGCTTGATGCTGACGACGGTGTTGAAGCAGTTGGTGAAATCAGAGTAGAGGAAGAAGCTAACACTGAAGAGGAAGCCGGTGACATAACAATAGTGGAAGAAGGAACAGCTTGTATTGCCGGAGTAGCTGCCACAACTGATGCAGCTCATGTTGTAAGCAGAGCAGGTACTATAGAAGAGATTTATATGATTGAAGTTGTGGATGCAGCAGATGATGTCGACATTGCGGATGCTATCACAGTAGCCGATGGAGCAAGTGGTGCTACTAGAGTAGCTTTTACAATTAATATAGATGATGTTGTAAGAAAAGTAGGTGCTATAGAAGAGGCTGATGCGCCTGAAGTTGTGGATGCAGCAGGTGATGTCGATGCTGTAGTTGCGATCTTCATGGCCGGTAGAGTAGCTCATGTAGCAAGTATAGTTGTACCAGATGGTGTAGCTATAATTGTAGAGGATGCGAAAATCATGGATATATACCATGTGGATGAGGCTGATGCTACCGATGCCTTGCTAAAGATGCTACGGAGGACGCTAATGCTGGCAATGCAGTAGACATAGAAAATGAGGCAGTCGATACAGTAGTGCAGCTCTATTAGCTGATGCAACCAATATCATAGAAGAGACTGATGTTGCCTCTGTCAATGGACCTACTCCAACAAATGTAGTTTGAAGTACTCCTGCTCCATCTTTGGTGCTCACTGTCATAGTCGATGTCAAATTGGAAGGACGCACACATCCCCCCTCAACCGGTGTAATGACAGAAGCCGATGGAGATGCAGACGTGCGAGAGACAAGACGAGCATGAAGCGATGTGCATCAACGACGTTGTTGAGCAGAAGGCTGACTGGGAGGGGGCATGATACCAGTGGAGCATAGGATGGAGAAAATAGCAATAGACTAAGATGGAAGGTCCAGTGCAGCTGAGGAAGGTCCCCCAGAAGAAGATGAGGAAGACGAGGATGGCAGTGAGCAGGACGAATAAAACTAATGGGAGAAAAGGTGGTCCCTGATCTACTACATCATCTTCCACATACTTTGGAGCTCGTTGTACAAGATCGTCAGAGCGCTGATATGGGGAATGGAAGAATGAGTTGGGTCTGTCTACTGTGGAGTGTGAGGGAACTCATGAAGCTGGAGCTAGGGTGGATGCCATCCACTGGGGCACAGGTAACACTGGCGCCAACCGTGGCGTCCATCACCTGTGAATTAGTTGGCAAACCCACAAAGAGCTGGATCTTGCCGTAGAAGGAAATGACCAATCCTCTGAGAGTCATGGTGGTAAGCATGGAGACTGTTGCGTCCCATCATTGTAGAGACCAACCACGGGATCTGCTGGTGAGTAGCATCACAAAAAGGTATTGTTTTTTGCCACACATCAACCCATAAATATCGAGGACGATTCGGGTGAGCGTAAAGAATGCATCGTCTCGATGGTGATGAGAAGGACCATCAAGAAGGCTGACAAGAGGATGGAGGCGGTCCAGGCACTAGTATGCCAGGCTGATGACACGGGTAGGCATGTAGAGAGTCGGCTCTGGTTGGAGTTGAAGCTGACCACAGAGGGACCTGGCCGGCGTATTAAAAAAAGGGTGATGCCGGAGACCGGGTCAAAGTGATGGTAGGCTAGTGAAACTGCAGGTTGGAAGGAACTCTCTCTCTCTTATTGGTGAATGAACAAACTATATGATTGATTGGTCAGCCACACCGTGAGGTGGTGGTGCCGACGGTGTCATTGGTGTGCCAGCAGGAACACTGTGATGGGAGTGAGCATGGGAGGGACTATGTCCCGGCAGTGCAAAAACTGACCACGGGAGCACATGGCCGAGTTGACCACGTGGAGGTGGTCCTGGATGATGCCTTGGTGTGTCTGAGGGACGTTGATGAAGAGGATGAGAGTGCAGAACACTATCAGGAAGCGATGTAGAAGTCGTCTGCATGAGGTAGGGGCCAGGAGGTGGCCCTGGCCATGGCAACATTGTGCGAAGAGAGACGGTGAGATGTGATGGGGGTGAGAGGTGCTGCCACTTTCTCTGGGTAATGTAAAGATGAGGGGTAAGAGCCTAGAATTAGTTGAACTAGAAAAACGAAAAAGGCTGTAGTGCACAGTAGATGTGCTTGAGCTAGAAGGGGGAAAAAGGAAAAAACAACCGGCGTGAAGAAGAAAAGGACAACCAGCAACCACCTACGATTTTATTTATGGTTTTGCACACACGCAAAGGTCGTGGGAGGATTTTGCCTCTGCCAAGTGCTAACAAAAATGTCAGAAGGACTACAAGGGAGAGAGTCCGTGGGAGCGAGCGAGAGCCAGCAGGCAAGAGAGAGAGAGAGAGAGAGAGAGAGACCATGGGCCGAGGGAGAGAACATGCAACAAGAGAGGAGCAGGACAGATCAACAGAGAGAGGAGGAGGATGTCAGCCGCTACTACAACCACGGTGTGAATAGATGCGCAAGCTGTGTAACCATTGTTTTTTCTGCTACTGCCAATAGTCTCTCAAGCTACACAATGTTGTTTCTGCTCACTACATGTGCTAGTACTACCACACCATGTAAGGTTATACACTGCTAACGAAAAATGACTTCTGCCATTTCTGTTACACACTATGCAATGTCATAGTCGCTGCTATTGTGCTTTACGCAATGCATGCATTAGTGATGCATAGCACTGCCAACACAAAGCAACTAGGAATGCTGCAAGAGCGTAGCCACTAAAGGATTGGGAAGCCTGCAGCTGCCATGCTACGCTTAGCTTGCTACTTGGGGGCTGCTAGCGAGTTTCATGTATGCTACTTCCATACCACCAGTTTGCTGATTGCATGCGCTAGATACCTATTAATGCAAACGTGACTATGGCTACTTGTTGCAGTTGTTGTTGCACACTGCTGCACAATGCTACGCACTACTCACTTTTGCAAAGCCAGTAAAGTGCAAATATGCACAGTGTAGCCAGCTGGCTACAGATGCAACCAGTACTCTGCACAATTGTTGCTGATGTTGTTGAACCACGTGCATGATGCTGATGTTGCACAATACTTGCTTGCTACACACTACACGCTGCTTCGCTACACTCTACTTGTTGTAGCCAACTCCTACTTCTGTTGTAGGACTACTACCCCACGATGCTTGCACATCGTAGCAGTGCTCCTTGTATGCGGGTGCAACACTACTTGCACGCGGCTGCCACTTACACGTTCCTATCGTAAGGTGTTGTTTAATTGATCAGCCCTTGCTATTGCATCTGTCGTATTGTTTATGCCACCAATATGGAAGCTTCAGAGAACCCGGTGGACTCCTATTGACCACTAAACCTTAAAGTTGGATGGAATCCACCATAGTTTTGTTGCATACTTGTTCGCCGCTCATGAGCAACTCTGTCTGCGTGGCGCTACGTGGCACACCTCTGATGCGTTGATGATCTATTCTACTGCTATGTTGCTCACATGCCCCCCGCCCTTCTACTCTGATATCATGCCAAAATGAGTCTAGGGCATGCAGGCCCATGCTAGAAGAGAAACAAGATCTTGTGGTGAGTGCGAGAAATGCAGTCTCAAGTTTTGGCTATGTATAGAATGAATGAAGTAAGAATCAAGGAGAGAGTACAATGAGCTATACTTAGGGCCTGTATACTAGGGATTGGCGGCTAGTCCACTAGGCCCCGTAATCCCCAATGCACCAAAAGACAAAAATGGGGAATGCGCATGTCACAAAACATGAAACCACACCATAGACGTCTTCAGAGGCATCGGAACAGTCAACCATGGGTTTGGGTCTCGATCGACAAAAAACATACATATACCCCAGACACATCCATACTCTATGGTAACACCTTAGCATCGTCGAATAGCCAAGCTAGGTAGGTAAAGGCATCCCAAGATGCCTAAAATCATTTGGTTGCATGTAACAGGGCCTCCGTGTCTCAGCCACAAGCAAACTGCACATGTCTCACAAAGGGTCAACAAAGACTAGACCAATGAGCGATGGGTCTCCTGATGTAACGGGTCGAGTCTCCAGCTCCTGCTCTGAAGTCGTCGTCGGAGTTCGCAGAATGGCGTTCTCAGTCGGCGTCAGGAGTTTACCCCCTTTGCAAGAGTGAGGGGCAATCGTCATCAACGACCTAGAGTAGGGAGACTCGAATAATTTAAGTCTCCGGAGGCCCATTTCCGTTTTTAACCAAACCCCTGGTTTTGGGACCCAAACCGAGGGTTTTTACCTCAAACTCATGTGTTTGCACGAGTTGTTTTGTTTGTTTTGTGTCAAAGCTTGTCGTAAACAAACTTCAATTTACGTTTTGTCGTTCTGGCGCGAAATCACCGCGTGCCAGGCACGTTGGCGATTTCGCGCCAGCTATTTCAACCTCGCCCTCGCTCCCCCTATCCCTCGTCCTCTCTTGCTCGTTTGCAAGGAGGGAGAGGGGGGGGCAAGGGCACGAGGCCATGAGGCCTCGCCCTCGAGGCCCTCGTGGCCCCTCAGCCACCGATCGAGCCGAGGCCGCAATCGACGGCTGGGGGCTGGCCGGCCGGTGGCCGGCCGGTCGCTTGGCTGGCCGCCGGCCGTCCAGCCCGCCGGCAGCGAGCTGGCCGACGGCCAGCAAATTGCTGGCCGCCGGCCAGTCCTTGCTGACGCAAGGGGTGGTGCGCAACCACCCCTCGCTTCAGCGAGGAGGGAGGGTCGAACCGGCCCTCCCGCTACATTCCTCCCCACTTATTACGAATCGTCCCGGTTCATGAGCAACAAGTAGGATTGTCAGTCAGTGAGTCATCAACATTGTGAAAGAAAATCAATAACTTCAATCACCAACTAAACATGAACACGGGCATGGTACTTAGACCTAAGCTGCAGCTTGTAGGTCAGCACGGCTAGCGGCCTCCCTTCTATAGGCTGGAGCGTCCGCGCGACAACCATGTTGGGCGTCCCCAACCTCCTATGGTCGCTGTCCATGAATGCTGCCCTGTAGTAATGTTGTTCACTTTTTCCGCGTACATGTGGTACCTCCTGCCACGCGTCGATCTGTGCAAGCTGCAAGCTCGCTGTAGTACTCGTTGATCACCCTTTTGGGCAACCGAGATTCGGGCTCCCATGAATTATGTTCAAGTCCAAAACCGGCCCAATGAACGAAGTACTCCCTGACAACGCGCGACCGAAGAGTACGCTCTCGGTGCTGGAGTAGGCGAAGGACCTCGTATTGGCCGTCGGTAGCCAGGACTCCTAGCGGTGGCTAAACGGTTCCTTTTCCCATGTTTGGAGCCAGTGGGCTCACATGAAACACGTCATATGTTTTCATACTCGGCGGAAGCAGCAATCGGTATGCCACTGGTCCAATGCGTGCCACAATGGAAAACGGCCCAATCCACTTTGGTAGAAGTTTTCTTGCCCCTAGCAACTTCAGCCGAAGGATTTTAGTGCTAAGAAACACTTAGTTACCGATGTCAAACGAGACCTCCCGGCGACCTTTGTCGGCATATGCCTTTTGTCGCTGCCGAGCTGCTTGAAGGTGACCCTTCGCCTCTTGTAACAAGGAGTCGATGCGCTCAAGAACCTGCCCTCTTGTACTCCCTCTCTTCACCAATGAAGAGGGTACTACTAGATGTTGACCACTATTCAACACGAACGGTGTGAAGTGTGTGGACTCATTCACCGAGTTGTTCACCGCAAACTCTGCCGGTGCTAGGAATTCGTCCCAATCATGCATGGCAGGGTCCACGTACATGCGGAGCATCTGCTCTAGAGTGCGATTCATGCACTCTATTTGTCCGTCAGTTTGAGGGTGAAATGCTGTCGACATTTGCGACTCACTGCCGAAGTACTCGTGCATCTTTTGCCAGAACTTACTAGCGAATTTTCGATCTCGATCAGAGATAATGCGCAACGGCAAGCCGTGGTACTTTATGACACCCTCAAAGAAGAGACGAGCGGCCTCCTCTACGTTCCGTTCAGTGGTTGTAGGAATGAAGTGTGTCATCTTCATCAAAAGATCCACAACCACTAGTATTGCATCATGGCCATGGGCCGTGTCCGGAAGACCAGTAATGAAGTCGATGCTAACACACTCCCATGGAGTCCCAGGAATGGGAAGCTGTTGGAGGAGTCCAGCAGGCTTCTTGTTGCTAGCCTTATTCCGAAGACATGGGTTGCATGTCATGTAATATTTACGGACATCAACACTCCACCCTGGCCACCAATAGTGGTCCAAGAGTGCATGTCCGGTCTTTCGGGGTCCCACATGACCTACTGCCGGTGGGTCGTGGAGCTGGGAGATAACCTTTGCTCGAAGGTCTCCCGAGTTTGGCACAACAACTTGTTCTCCGTGCCAAAAGATTCCTGCGGCCTCCACCAAGCCGTACTTGTCCATATTTTGAGAGTCTTGAAACCAAGAATCCACACAGTATCCCATCCGGATCTTGTTTACAAAATCGTTGTAATGGATAATCTCTCGTGGTAGTTGCCGCAGAGGTGCAGGGGGATCTGGTGGTAGTACTGTTGATGTTGCAATGGCCATAAAACACCCACTGACCTTGGTGGTTGCTTTAAATTCCACAGGCTGTCGGCTTAGTGGATCGGCCACATTGATGTGTCCTGGCCGATATTCCCATGTGAACGAGAATCGACTGAGGTAATCACTCCGACGCGCCTGCCGTTTTGACAGGTTCGGTTGCGTTTGGAAAAACACCAATGGATTATGGTCGGTCACGACCGTCACACCCTCTTCAGCACCCTCGAGGTAGCAACGCCACATCTTGAAAGCGTGTACTACCGCATGGAGCTCTTGATCCCCAGTCGTGTACCGCGTTTCCGCGGGAATGAGCTTCCAGCTCTCATATGCAACAAGGTGACCGTTCTGCATGAGGACGGCACCGAGTCCTACTACTGACGCATCACATCAAACCTCCCACGGTTGCGATGGATCCGGAAGAGCTAGGACGGGCACCGTGGATAGGAGCTCTTTGACCTTGAGAAAAGCGTTCTTGTAATCAGATGTCCATTCCCAACGCATGTCTTTTCGCGTCAGCCTGGTTAGCGGTGCTACCAAGTTCGAATACCCTTGCATAAATCGTCAAAAGTAGCTTGCAAGGCCGAGGNAAGGTATTCGAGTTCATGTTGTGCAAACTTGCACTTGCTCAATTTCGCATAGAACTCCTGTTCCCGAAGGTTTACGAGAACTTCGCGCAAATCTTCTATGTGCTCTTCCATTGATTTGGAGAAAACCAGGATGTCGTCTAGGTGAACCAAGACAAACTGTCCGAGTTGCTTGGAAAACGTTTGGTTCATTTCTCCTTGGAAGGTTGTCGGGGCATTCGTAAGCCCAAAGCATAACACTCGGAACTGATAGTGTCCCATGTGCTTTCGAAATGCGATTTTGGACACATCATCTTCCATGATGCGGATTTGATGGTACCCTTGAGACAAATCCAAGGACAAAAATACTTTTGCGCCTTGGAGTTGGTCAAAAAGGTCCTCAATCTGCGGTAAGGGGAAATGATTTTTCACCGTCACCTTGTTCAACGCCCGGTAATCCACGCACATGCGTAAACCACCGTCCTTTTTGTTTACAAGAAGGATCGGCGCACCGTACGGCGAGATACTAGGCTCGATCCACCCCTTTGCAAGGTACTCTTTGATTTGGCGTTCGGCCTCTTACCTTTCTGCTGGACTAAGGCGATACATGGATCTAAACGGAGGAGTCACCTCCGGTTGCAGCGGAATTGTGTGGCCCATGTGTCTTTCTGGTCGAAGCCCAGCCGGTGGGTCTTGGAATACATCCGAGAACTCCGCCAACAAAGATCTGATCTCTTGTGGCGTGCCTTCCGTCACGTTGTCCTCTACTTTCTACAGCTGAGCCAAGAGGTATCGACAACCTTGTCGAATACGTCTCTTGACCTGCATTGCAGACAAGCTGGCATGGACTTTGAGTCGAGTCGGTGATAATTACGTACTCGAAATGAACGTAAAGCGGCGTTGTCCTTTTCGGAGGATCAAACACTTTGATTCAAAATACATTAGAGCCTTGTTGTCACGAGCCAGGGATCGCCTAGCACCACGTCAAACGGGTCAAGAAGGTTGAGTACCTTCAATGTGACACTCTGTGTGTACCCTTGAATACAAATTTTCGCTTTACAAGTACCGATCATGGTTACTGTACAGTTGTCACCGACAACAACTGCGCCATTCGATTGCTCATACTTCAGGCCAACCTGTCGGGTAAAGCCAAGGCTAACAAAAGAGTCGTCCCCTCCAGTGTCAGCGAGTAAGTTCACGGGAGCACTAGCTAGGTGTCCTTTGAACTGCATCGTCACGTTGCCTCCACTCTTCCAAGTTAACAGACTTGACGATGGTAAGCCAAGTTTGTGATAAACACGGAATCTGTACAATGGGCGTCGCAACTCCCATGATTCACCCACTCGAGTCCACATCTTGTGGGCACATGTGAATTTGGCTAGCACCTTCCAGTCTTTAAATTTGGTTTTCCCCACTCAGGGGTGGGGAAAACCCGCCCCACGGCCTTGTACGCCACCACGGCCGGGCCCATTGCCACGACTGCGACCCTGTCCACGGCCCTGTCCGTGGCCTCCTGCTGCACCATCCCCACGAGGTGCTACTGCTACAACTAACACCGCGGCCTCTTGTCCACCTCCAGCAGCCTGAGGGCACTGAGCCCTAAAGTGGCCCGGTTGCATGCAGTTGTGGTAGAGCCCTTCGCGAAAGGATGTGTTGCGACGCTCACGCGCTGCCTGCAGCTCGTCCTTCTCGCGGCTGCGCTTGTTGTTGGGACCCTTGTATCCACCAGCCTTCTTGGCTAGAGGGTTTGCAGGCTGCTTGCCCTTGGCTCCGCATCGCTGTCCAGCTAACCCACCAGCCCCTGCAGCGTCCATGCGCATGTCGCCGCCTTGCTGTGCCCGTGCGTTCGGCCGTGCATCAAAGTAGTGCTTCGGGTTCGCCGAATACACTTCGCTCATGTAGTCGCGCAAGACCCTCCTGCTTGTCCAAGCTTGGCCAGTGGCTGTCGTGGTGGTTTTTTTCCTTCAGCTTCTCGCTGGCAAGACCATCACGCAAGTACTCCAGCAGCATGCACTCCGGGTACTTGAAGGTCTGAGTCCCATCGCCCTCGGTGAAGCTTTCGGCTTCCTCCACGAGTGCGGCGAACTCGCTCAAGTAGGATTCGAGCGAGCTGCCCAGCTGCCTGAAGTCCTTGATCTTGTGGAAGGCGCGCTGCGCCTCCTCATGTTGGGTGCACTTCTTATGCATGATCGCGCAGAAGGCCTCTCATGGCATGGGCTGCCACTCGAGGTGCGGCTGCTGCACAGTCCACTCCTTGACCACATGCTTGAAGAGTTTGTCTTCAAGCCGCGTCGTGGCAAGGTCGCCCCACTGGCTGAGTGGAGCCTTATGGACATGTAGGACATGCTCCATGCGGTTCAGCCAGTCGGTTAGCTTCACGCCATTCTAGAAAGATCTCCACACTGTGGAGGAAGGACATGTTCATGACCGACCCCGAAGTCGTCGAGGTAGGAAAGTCATCGCTACCACCGGCAGTGGCATCTGCAGCTGTAGTACGCTGTGCTTGCTGCTGAATCCGCACCTGGGTCAAGCTCTACAACGCTTTGTCGAGGTCGTTGCATCGGCGGCTTGCCTCATGGGCGGCCAAGCGCTGTAGCTAGCGATCACGGTCAAGGTCCGTGATGCTCTGCCCGACGAGGGCTAGGAGGTTTGCGAACGCGAACTTGAGCTTTGATGTCGTCAGAGCATCGGTGATAGCCTCCAAGGCCTTGTGTTGTCCGTGCACCCTTACCCATTGCAAAAGGGTACGGTTCGCGTACACGCCTCCAAGGAGTTCCACCTTTTGGAGGAGACTATCGTCGGCGACGACGCTCGAGTGGGCGCTACCTTGCCCCATTGTGGCCGCATCGTTGGAAGGAGGATGCGCCCCCATTGCTCCGAGTGGTGCCGTATCTCCACCATCGGTGGTGATCTTGAGCCGGCTTACGGCCTCGGCAGCAAACTCCACGAGCCTACGAAGGTCATCGCGAATTGCCTTCGCAGCGACGTCGTCCGGCTCGTTCTTGTGAGAACTTCCCGTGTGGCTCCTTTCAACGCCCTTGCTGCTCTTGGCAGTCTCGCTGCCGTCGGCAGCTTCAGGCGATGCGGCGCGCGTCTTGCCCTTCTTGAGAAATCGTCTCAATTCGTCGCACGACGATGGCGATGGCCGCGATCCTTGTTGCCTTCGCCATCGTCGAATTCGTGCTCTTCGTCGGGGTATCCCCCCGGGAGATCCTCCTCCATCGCATCGTCCGTCGCGTGGGGATCGTCCACGTGCACGTCGACGTGCTCGTCAAGTACCTTTTTGGCCTCCGCACGCTGCTCGGTATCGCCGAGATTGGCGTCGGTTGCCTTCGGCGGTAGGGTTGCCCTTGGCGGTACGGTTGCCTTAGGGTTGGCAATCGTGCTCGCAGCGGCGGCTCCCAAAATTTGGAGTCTGCCGAGAGCTCGTGGTGAGGCCGTCACCACCTTGCCCTTGTTTGTCTTGGACGGTCCGGCACTTGCCATCTCGTCGCTTGTGCAACTAGCACGTGAAGGTCGTTGTGAGGATCACCCCACAACGAGGAGGAATCGCCTCCTAAGATGTTGCTCTCACGATCGGTGAGGCAATTTCAATTTGAATTTCTATTTTCCTAGGCCGCCACGTCCGCACAAGGTCGTGGGTTTACAAGCTAGTCCTCCTAAGCCGTGACTCACGGCAGTTGGTAGCAACTAGGATCCAGGAAAACATAAAATCACAATACAAGGGAGTAACAAGAAGTGTAAGTACCACTCACAAAACTAGGACAAAGAGCAAAAAGACAAGCAAGTACAAGATCAAGAACAAAAATACTACTTTTCTTCTTGTCTTCTTCTCTTCTTGTCTTCTGGTCTTCCTTGGTCTCTTCTTGCGTCTTCTTGTCACGTCTCGCGCCCCTTGGTGGCGTTCTCCTTGAGCCGGCGGCGTTGGGGGAGCCGCCAAAAGTCCCCAAGGTGTCACCCTCCTTCTTTTTAGGTTGCTCTAAGGGCGTGAGAGTCCCTAAGTTTGGGAAGGGGCGCTGTCCCAATTTTTGGATGAAGGGGTTTTGAAGGAGCCTTGAAAATGGAGAGGATTTTGTGGTTTTTGACCACAAAAATTTTCCTACCACTCTGGAAGTGAGGAGAGGTTGGAAGGAAGAGTCTCCACCAAGTAGAGATTTTTTCAAGCTCTCTAACGCACTTTACGGTGCTTCAATCCATGGAGTGTAGATGCCATAGTCCCTTCTGGCGTTTCTGCTGCTGTCGGCAGCGTTTCATCTATGTCGTAGCCGCCGTTTCCGTCGAACCCTTGGTCGCGAGGGTCGTCTGGCTCTGATACCACTGTAACGGGTCGAGTCTCCAGCTCCTGCTCTGAAGTCGTTGTCGGACTTCGCAGAATGGCGTTCTCAGTCCGTGTCAGGGGCTTACCCCCTTCGCAAGACTGAGGGGCATCGTCATCAACGACCCAGAGCAGGGAGACTCGAATATTTTGAGTCTCCGGAGGCCCATTTCCGTTTTTAACCAAACCCCTGGTTTTGGGACCCAAACCGGGGGTTTTTACCTCGAACTCGTGTGTTCGCATGAGTTATTTCGTTTGTTTTATGTCAAAGTTCGTCGTAAACGAACTTCGATTTACGTTTTGTCGTTTTGGCGCGAAATAGTCGCATGCGAGGNTCGCTTGTGCAACTAGCACGTGAAGGTCGTTGTGAGGATCACCCCACAACGAGGAGGAATCGCCTCCTAAGATGTTGCTCTCACGATCGGTGAGGCAATTTCAATTTAAATTTCTATTTTCCTAGGCCGCCACGTCCGCACAAGGTCGTGGGTTTACAAGCTAGTCCTCCTAAGCCGTGACTCACGGCAGTTGGTAGCAACTAGGATCCAGGAAAACATAAAATCACAATACAAGGGAGTAACAAGAAGTGTAAGTACCGCTCACAAAACTAGGACAAAGAGCAAAAAGACAAGCAAGTACAAGATCAAGAACAAAAATACTACTTTTCTTCTTGTCTTCTTCTCTTCTTGTCTTCTGGTCTTCCTTGGTCTCTTCTTGCATCTTCTTGTCACGTCTCGCGCCCCTTGGTGGCGTTCTCCTTGAGCCGGCGGCGTTGGGGGAGCCGCCAAAAGTCCCCAAGGTGTCACCCTCCTTCTTTTTAGGTTGCTCTAAGGGCGTGAGAGTCCCTAAGTTTGGGAAGGGGCGCTGTCCCAATTTTTGGATGAAGGGGTTTTGAAGGAGCCTTGAAAATGGAGAGGATTTTGTGGTTTTTGAGGGAGGGGACTCCCAACCCCGCCCCACAAAAATTTTCCTACCACTCTGGAAGTGAGGAGAGGTTGGAAGGAAGAGTCTCCACCAAGTAGAGATTTTTTCAAGCTCTCTAACGCACTTTACGGTGCTTCAATCCATGGAGTGTAGATGCCATAGTCCCTTCTGGCGTTTCTGCTGCTGTCGGCAGCGTTTCATCTATGTCGTAGCCGCCGTTTCCGTCGAACCCTTGGTCGCGAGGGTCGTCAGGCTCTGATACCACTGTAACGGGTCGAGTCTCCAGCTCCTGCTCTGAAGTCGTTGTCGGACTTCGCAGAATGGCGTTCTCAGTCCGTGTCAGGGGCTTACCCCTTTCGCAAGACTGAGGGGCATCGTCATCAACGACCCAGAGCAGGGAGACTCGAATATTTTGAGTCTCCGGAGGCCCATTTCCGTTTTTAACCAAACCCCTGGTTTTGGGACCCAAACCGGGGGTTTTTACCTCGAACTCGTGTGTTCGCATGAGTTATTTCGTTTGTTTTATGTCAAAGTTCGTCGTAAACGAACTTCGATTTACGTTTTGTCGTTTTGGCGCGAAATAGTCGCATGCGAGGCACGCTGGCGATTTCGCGCCAGCTATTTCGACCTCACCCTCGCTCCCCCTATCCCTCGTCCTCTCTTGCTTGTTTGCAAAGAGGGGGAGGGGGGGCGAGGGCACGAGGCCACGAGGCCTCGCCCTCGAGGCCCTCGTGGCCCTTCAGCCGCCAATCGGGCTTGGGTTGCGATCGGCGGCTGGGGGCTGGCCGGCCGGTCGCTTGGCCGGCCGCTGGCCGTCCAGCCGGCCGGCAGCGAGCTGGCCGACGGCCAGCGAATTGCTGGCCGCCGACCAGCCCTCGCTGACGCGAGGGGTGGTGCGCAACCACCCCTCGCTTCAGCGAGGAGGGAGGGCCGAACCGGCCCTCCCGCTACACCCGAGGTACCGGTACAAACCGTCGTGTACCGGAATCGTGACCACACAAAAAGCGCAAGAACTGTCAAACCTATGCAATAAGTTTCCATGGGGTCTCATGGTGCACTGGCACAAATCACCAAGTGACCGGGTCTCGACCATGGAGGAAATGCTATCAAACATGTATGGGTTAAAAAGGCTGCTAGAATGCACCATACGTGTCAGAGAAGGAGTAATATTGATGCTAGAGAACCATCAGCACAAACTAGGGGGCTCTCGCTACACAACACTACATGATCGCTTAAAGCCTATACACCAACACCCCCGTTGGACTGCACCAGGTGATAATAACACATCGGGGTGCTATTTCGAAGCGCCCTTGGCCCTTAATGATCCTTGATTCATTGAATAATAAGGCTTGAAGGCGAGCTTTGTCCTTGTTGGGTCTTCCGAGGGTTGAGCCCTTGTCCTTAGGGATGAATACCAGTCGCTTGTTTTCCAATCTGCTGATCCAACCTTTGGCCGGGCGTAAGTTCCCCGATCTTGATGGATCAACACCGATCTTCGGTCGATCTCGCATGGTTTTTCGTGCAAATTCCAAATTCACAGTCATATTACGCATTCAAGGAAGTCGCAATTCTTGATCAGTGCCGTTGGCACTGTCGGACTCATAAGAAACGTTTCTGATTGCTTGACCAAATGCATTGGTGGCCATGTCGCAGTCCACCTGTAGAACTCCCAAATGGAAGGGCAGCGCTGAGGTCCGAGGGTTTCTGAACGATTTTAGCGCTTCTGGTTTGTTGTTGTCCGAATTCCAATGCGTGGTTTTGCGAGTGAGATCAGAAAGAGGCTTTAACACTCTATGAATGGACGGTAGTAGTTGCAGAATTCTAGATATACATGGATTTCTGAAACATAAGGTGGTGTCGGCCAATGAGCAACCGCCTTTACCTTTTTGCATCCATGGTGACCTGTCTACTGGGAAGGATGTGGCCAAGAAACTCAATCAAAAGGCAAACCAAGTTGCCTTTCAAGAGTTTTGTGAATGATTTATCTCTTTGCTAAATTTCAAGAACTTACGAAGATGTTCATTTTGCTCTGGAGTAGTAACTTGTTCAAGAATGTGTTCATGGGCGTGCTTGCCCCAAAAAGATTTGTTCATAATGAGTACAATGAGTGCCCATATTTTGCTTATGAGGGAATAATTAGAAATATATTTTAACTTGCCCTCGGTTGAGATCATCACAAGAGGAATTGAGAAGACTATGTCCGTCCATACTACATGTTTTCTCTTCGTATTTGTGAGAATTTATGAAGGCTAACCAGATTTTAAATTATATTCTAAAATTAATTTAAATATATTTTTCAAATTTTTATTAAGTGATTTAGGTTATAATCGTTTTTGTTGCCATAGTTGGCCGTGAAAAGGTGAAATGGGTTCTTATCAAGTGTACAATGCAAGATGAAAGGATAGAAAAAAGTATAATTTTTGAAGCATTTTTGTAGATTTTAGTCACTCAACCGTAATGTTGAAGTTGACCACAACTCTATCCTGCTCCACAATGTAATATTCCAATGAGTCCGGATCAACCTCTGTGCTTGTAAGGTGCTCAGCGAGCCTCCCCTTCTCCGTCCGTCTACGACCAGGGGGGGAAAAGGAGGGTCGTCCAGTTCGCAGTTCAGGATCTCAATCGCCAAAAACAATGCTGATCTCAGCCGTTCCACAGGACACGACACCCCGATCGGATGACTCAGGACTCGTTTGGATCGCAGCACGACATTAGCCGGGCTTGAGTGAGTCAACCGTCGCAGCAGGGGCCCTGTGCTTTGTTTTTGACTCGGAGCCTTCCTTTTCCTTCGACGTTGCTGCGGCAGGTGATGGCTATTGTTAAGGTGCTTGCTTACTGTGTCGGCTGGATCCTTGAGAAACCAGTGATGCGACATATGTCCCTGTTGTGCCGAACCTAACCAACTCGAACCTGTCCCAGCTGAACTGCCTGGCGTTTTCCCGACGGCTTTTCCTCTGTCCCTCGCATCTCTTGGGGCGAACTCCATCCACCGCAAGCTTGAAGGTTCCCTGTTGCGGCCTGGGGCGTTGCGAGGGGCGCCAGTAGCTATTCAAGGTGAATGAGGATGGAGCCAGCAGTGGGATTTCGCTGTGGTAGCACCGGTTGGCAGATGGAACGGTCGGCTCAGTTGTGGGCAGATTCGTGGCACGTATTTTTTGAACCTCGGGGCCCAGAAGCACGCTGCACCGGTCTGCCTGACCGAACGTGTACTCATACAGGCAGAGAATGCTGAGAACCTTAGCC
>SZWC01002841.1:72035-84675 GCA_023375785.1 Penium margaritaceum | reverse complement strand
AGAGAGAGAGAGAGAGAGAGAGAGAGAGAGAGGGAGAGAGAGAGAGAGAGAGAGAGAGAGAGATGAGAACCTTCCTATAATCTGTTTGGATTTCATCTCACTGAAAATGGTCCACTATGGTGAGCACTAGAGTCCAAAACGTCAGACAACTATGCAAAACAGAGACAAGTATTGGAGTAAGAGGGTGACCCCCTCTTACAGGTGAGGATCGCTAGTTGATCCTCATCCAGCGGCCGACGAGTGAGGCCTGCCGGTGAGCAGCAAAATGTGAGGACAAAGCCCTCGCATACCCCCTCAAAGTTGGGGTTTCGGACTCGGATAACCCAAGGGCACATCAACAAACACAAATTGCTAACAAGCCTAGTATTATCCTTACAGATCTCTGATGGAGGGACTAATCTAGGTCTCTCAAGAGTCTCAACAAAATACTTCTAATCCGGTCAACCATGTGAGAGAGGAAGTCAACAGACCCGTGGCCATGGTGGAGACAAGCACACACAGGCACGAATCCTGGTTTGTTGTGAGAGTATGCCGGGATGTTGTATGCTCATGATGTGTCACCTTCACTCCGAGAAAAAACGTGTCCTGCGCACTCACAACCACGAGAAAAACATTTACATAGGAGTTAACACGCTCCCTTGGATGGGATTGTGACAGGCTTACATCCTAATTGATGCAGTTGAAACAGCAGGGATGGAGAAGGGAGTGCTTGGGTGAGGAAGTCTTCCAACTGTGCCTCCCCACCAGGTTTAGTAGCTTCTCACACAAAGTGGTATTTGACGTTGATATGATTGGTGCCTAGATGCAACACACCATCATTGGCAGCAATGCGACATGCAGCGGAATTATCGTTACGCAATGACATAGCAAGCACATCGAATCCCAACTCTTGCAGTAGGCATGCAAGCCAAATACCTTCACACACCACCTCACCCAGAGCCGTATACTCAGCTTGAGTAATGCTGTGTGCCAAACAGGATTGCTTTCCACTACGCCATGACACAGCGGTGTCCCACATCCAAAATACATAACCACCACGGCTGCAAGCTGCACGGTCGCGAGCATCTTCACTGTCACAAGAGCCATCAAGCATCGGATTTAAAGTCAAAGCAAACACCAGTCCAAGCTCAGCTGTGTCCAACACATAGTGCAGAAGCTTGAACAAAGCCTTGTGATGCGTGCTGCATGGTTTTTGGCTGAATTGGGCTAGCATATTTACAGCACAGGAGATGTCCGGTCGTGTAGTGGTGGCCAAGTATGACAAGCTGCCCTTGATCTGTTGGTACAATGTGGGATCAGTCACAGGTCCATAGTCCATTGTCCGTGCATCCAGCAGCTGAGCATAGACATTGGGGCTCATGGGTGAATGCCTTGGCGGTAGGTAATGCACTAAATGTTCGAACCAAATAGTAAGGTGTGCGATGAACCGTCCTTGATGCAGAGTGAGGGTTCGCGCAAATCTGTTCCTAAATGAGGACATACCAAGGAAATTATGTGCCTCTCCTACATCTCTCATGCGGTAGTGCGTGGTGAGCAGTGCTTTGGTTTGTGCTATGAGTCTGGATGAGGGAGAGAGAATTAGCAGGTCATCCACATAGACATGCAGAGCAATTGGGACACCGCCCTCCCATCACAGAAACAACGAGGGATCACAATCACTCTGTGTTTGCCCTCCTAGTTCCAGTATATGTCGGATTTCCTTGTTCCAACACCTTGGGGCTTGTTTGAGACCATAGAGTGCTTTCAGCAATAACCACACCCTGTCAGTGCCATCATCAAAGCCTTCTGGTTGTTTGATGTAAAATTCCTCTTCAACAGGACCATTGAGGACCATCCATTTGGTGGATGTCCCAATCCTCACATGCCACAGCTGCCAGCAGCATGCAGCCTTTCCCATACATCTCTAGAGGCACGTAGATGTCAGTGAAGTACCGTCCTGGTACTTGATGAATTCCCTTCGCCACCAATCTGGCTTTGTATTTTTCAATCAGGCCAGCCAGGTTGTGCTTTAGTTTGAATACCCATTTGACGTTAATTGCTTTCCATCCGGGTGGCAATCCTACCAGCTGGCACACGCCATGGTCTAGGAGAGCATTCAGCTCCACCGTCATGGCCTTCTCCCATTCAGACATATCGGCGCATTCCCTTTCCTCTTCACGCCAGTGGTTCAGTCAGTTTGGTCTCCTTGCTTTTGACTCTGATGTGAAATTTCTGTTCGTAGTCAACCCAAGGTAGACAGCGTAGTGATCTCCGCACAGGCTCAGCAAGTGGCGTTGATGTTACCTTAGTGTTAGTGTGTCTTCTTGTGGGATCTAGACTAGGCGTGGAGGATGGAGATCCTGAGTACGTGCTTGTGAGATCCGTACAAGTGGACAGATCCGTAGGCACAGGCTAGACAGCACCAAGGTCTTGTGGTATGCCAGACCATTGTGTTTGACTGGGAACAAAGGCAGGCACACTCACCTACTAGGGAAAGTGCACAGGAAGGGGCATTTGCGGAGCCTGTCGTAGTGTGAGAAACTCCTTCTATGGCATATGCTCAAGAAAGGACGGATTACGGCTTTCAACAAAAGCATTATTCATGGGATCCCAAAACCACCATGCCTTTTTTAGGCATGAGAGACCCCAACAAATAAATACCACTGGCCATGAGGACTAAGCTTGTTTTCACGTTGAGGTTGAGAATGTTGAATGTTTGTGCCCCTTGTTCAGTGTTGTAGGACGGATCAGGAATGCTCTGCCCCTTGTGGATGTATGACCCTTGGATACGTTGTAGAGTGACTCAACTATGCTCTCTTTTGTGTGAGATATGACCCGGGGGTACACCATGTGGGTGAGTCGTTACCTTGGCCATCTTGTTGATTTGGCCAAATGAGAGGTCATGAGTTCCATCCTGGCCCCATGCACATCTTGTTTGCTATGGAAGCTTCCGAGAAAAAAAGTCTGTTGCTTCTCGGACACTACATGGTTCGTCTGTCACCTTTAAACCAGGAGGCTTATGTGTCAAGCCCACAGTGCAAGTCTATTGGTGATGTGGCTGGTTCAGGCCACTTCCCAGGAATGTGCTTTTGAGTTCTAGGACTGGACAGACAGCTATAAAAGGACTTGTCTTGCATGCTGATCAATTAATCCTTGCTTGATTCTCTCTTGCGTATTGACGACTTGAGCTCTTCTTGAGATGTAATGCTAAGGCGTTAGTACTCTTGAAGGTGAAGTTTATGCCTGAATAAGTTTGGGGTGCATGAAACTTGTCAATAAAGGAAGAAGGCCTAAAAACCTTTGTGAGCTTTTCGGTTTTGCGGCTTCTCTACCAGAGGTGGTTATCTCAGTAGCTAACAAAGGGTTATGGGCCCACTCCTCTGGTTAGAGAAGCTTCACGCACGCAACCGCTAGGTCACAAGCAGTGAGAGTGCCTTCGCTCTCACCCAACTTCTTTGTTTGCATGTCAACATTAGCAGAAGGGGAATGCAACACATCTGCACCTTTCTACCTTGGTTGCTGACATCAGCCTACATCAGCCAACATCAGCCTACATCTGCTTGCAAAGGCCAACGTGAACAGGGGAAGGAGTTGCCTCTTCTCACCAACAGCCTATAGCGGCCTCAAACACAAGTACATCAGCATCAACAAAAGGTGCAGCAGCTGTAGCAGTTGTAGTTCTAGGGATGGTAGGGACAGGGGAACCAGTGAATCATTCACCCATCCTCATGTTTGATGGAGAGGGATTTGCGCTCTGGAAGTGGCAGCTTGAGATCATCATGGATGACAGAGATTTACTACGATATTTTGACGGAACTATCCCAGCACCAAAGGAAAAGGGTGCTGACCTTGCTGCATGGGTCAAGCTCAACAAGAAGGCTCTCGCCATTCTTGTGTCCTCCATACAATCTTCAGTCATTTCACACATTAGCAGTTGTACAGTGGCAGCCGCGGCATACGCCAAACTCAGCAAGGAGTTTGAGTCATCCTCACTTGCCAACCGTCTCTTCATTCTACAAAACCTCACCAGCATCAGGCTTGGTGAAGGGGAGGATGTCTCCGCCTTTATGCAGAAGTTTGAGACGCTCTTGCAACAAGCCACCGGCATGGGGTGGGACCTGAAATCCGATATTCAGGCCATGATTTTTCTGATGACGCTGCCGGAAAGTTGGGGTGCCATGATAATGGTGATTGGAGGGTGGACTGAAGATCAAGTTTCCTACACCACCATCTCCGAGTATGTACGAAGTGAAGCCATGTGTCGTAGCAGCAGTGAAGCAAACATGGCTGTCTTTGCTTCATGGAGCAGAGGCACCTTCCGCAGTACCTCTGTACGCACAAACATGAATAAAAGAGAGTAAATCAACATGGACATGTTGACATGGTGTGCCCCTTGCCATGAGTGCCATTGATCATACTCCCTGGTTCAACCACTGAGGAGTGGTCAAACACCTAATCTGAATTCAAATTTGGATTACTTGGATTTTTCCATGCAAGATAGAGCTTTGAATTGCTCAATTTGAGAGAAGGGGAGCAGGCCAGAAATGCAAGTGGCGCCGCATGAGGGTAGAAAAAGGCAGTGGCAGTCGTAATAGCATCCTCAACAGCAGCAACCCTGAAGAAGCGAACGCGCAAGGAGGATGGCAAAATGGTACGATGCCACGGAGAGCATCTAGATTGGGTTCGCTTGAGCGTTCTTTGCACAAGAAGAGCCCAACAACATGAAGGAGGCGTTGCAGCAGAAGGATGGGGCTGAGTGGGAGGGAGCTAAAAAAATTGTGCTTGCCTCCTATCAAGAGAATGGCACTTGGTAGCTGATTGACAGGCCGGAGGGGGAAAAAATCATCGACTCCACATGGATCTTCAAGAAGAAGCTCACCAAGCAGGGGAAGGTGGAGCGGTAGAAGGTGCGGCTGGTGGCGAAGGGGTACGCCCAGCGGAAGGGTGAACACTACGATGAGACCTTCACACCGGTGGCAAAGTTCACCTCCATCCGCTTCATTCTCTTGGTGGTTATGGAACGTGACTACGAAGTTCACCAAATGGACGTGAAAACCGAATTCCTCAACGACGACCTAGACAAGAAGGTCCTCATGGAGGTCTCAAAGGGGGTGGATGCACCAACGGGGAACGTGTGCCGGCTTCGCAAGGCACTCTACAAACTGAAGCAAGCGCCACTCATGTGATACCTGAAAATGGACGGCTTCATAGCCGAGCTTGGCTTCAAGCGCTGCGAAGCGGATCTGAGTGTGTACGTGTGGAAGCAGCCAGGGTTGCACCAAATTGAGGTCCTTTACGTGGATGACCTCATCCTTGTGTCATCTGACATGGAGGAGGTCGTGAACTTGGAGCAACAGCTTGGCGGTCGATTCAAAATGACCGACATGGACAAGCTCGAGTTGTACCTCGGTGTCGCCATCGAGAGGGTCCGCAAGGCACGCATGCTGGAGATGGGGCAGTCGAAGTACGTGCAAGAGGTACTCCGCCACTACAACATGGACGAGTGCAACCCCGTTGGCACACCCATGACCATCACATGTGAGCTGAGCTCGAGAATGGGGCCGAGCACAGATGAGGACAAAGAGGAGATCCTAAGTGTGCCATACCAGTCAGCTATGGGAGGCATCACGTAAGCTATGGTGGCGACACGACCTGACCTGGCCTTTGCGGAGGGCTAAGTGAGCTGCTATGTCGCTGACCCCAGGCCAACACATTGGCAAGCGGTGAAGCAGATCCTCCGCTATCTCAAGGAGACAAAACAATCGTGGCTTTTGTTTGGAGGGAAGGGCGTGACAACTCCCTCAAGTTGTTTTGCTACTCCGATGCCGACTGGGTTGGTGTTGTAGATGAAAGAAAATCAACTCCGGGGTACATGTTTGTGCTTGGCGGTGTAGCAGTTTCATGGACAAGCAGGAAGCAGGACAATGTGGCACTGTCCAGCACCAAAGCAGAGTACATCGCGCTTACGGAAGCCAAAAAGGAAGCGGTGTGGCTGCGGCGGCTGCTAAAGGAGATCGAGGTGCCTGAAAGGAAGCCAACGGTCCTCAACGTGGACAAGATGAGTGCCATCAGTCAGAACCCTGTGCTACACAGGAGGACCAAGCACATTGAAATCCGGCATCACTACGCGCGGGACTTGGTGGCGAAGGGAGATGCGGCTATTGTGCATTGTGGCACTAAGCGCATGCTTGCCGACACCATGACCAAGGCACAGCCCAAGGACAGGCATGAAGCGAGCTGCATGGAGCTTGATCTACGCTGTGAGATTTAAAATGCTACTGGTTCCAAGGATAGGGCACGAAGGCTGTGGTGCAAGGGGGAGATTGTTGACATGGTGTGCCCCTTGCCATGAGTGTCGTTGATCGTACTCCCTGATTTGACCACTGAGGAGTGATTAGACACCTGATCTGAATTTAGATTTGGATTCTTTGGATTTTTCCATCCAAGATTGAGCTTTGAATCGCTCGATATGAGTGAGTACTCAGAAAGTTAGCCTAGCCCAAAGTTTGGGTGTTGGGCGGGTGGAATCTGGTATCTGCCATGGGTGGCGGGATAATCCACCGCCAGTGATCGAGCTCAACCCCAACTACCCGCAAATGCACCAGGGCCATAAAGGAAGAAAGCAGAAGACTCTGCTTGATCAGGGTGAACTCCTTGACCTCTGGGTGAGGAAAGGTGCTTCGACAAGTCATCGTCGAAGCGCCTCCTGTTGCCTAGCGCTCAAGGCAACGTGGACGGCTCCATCAAGGGTTACTTCGATGGCCGTAGTAGGGGCTCTACTGCTCCGATTTGGGCATGCTTGGATGCATTGAAAAGATGAGATCACAGGCTATAAGAATATGATGTAATCTGACTGTTTCAATTAACAAAAACGTGTTTTGATTCAGTTTTCATGAATGCGATGTGTTCTGTCCACTCACATCCTTGATCCTTGTGCTCCACACTCTTCACCAAAGGTGTCAGTTGGCTACCCCAAACATTGGTAGTGTGCATCAGTGAGAGCTAGGCATCCTTGAGGATGCCTCTATACCCACTAGTGCCAACAGGCTACTATGCAAACCAAGTGGTATTGTGAAGGAATGGCACAGCTAAGTTGGGTTTCTCGCTAACTCTACTCTTGCTTGTGCTAATGTCCAGCCAGCACCCCTTTGAAAACCTCTAACATGTTGTACATCTTCACAAAGCTCACTTTGGTGGCATGTCCACATGCACTTGAGGATCATGTGAAATTTACGTATTATTGGTCGTCGGCTTCTTTGGTTCGTTGCCGGTTGTTGATTCTTTTGTGGTCATGTTGCCGGATTTTTCCCGTGGCAGCCTCTCCGAGAATATTCTTGGAGATCCGGCCCAGCCCTACGGGTGGCGACGGTCGCACCGCATGCTTGTTCACGGAGTAGCTCAAGACCCTGCTCCACCCAACACTAACTTTGTTCCGTATCACTCTACGTGATCTTTACAAAAGATCCAAAGCTTCTCACACTCTCCCACTCTCTTTCTCTCTCTCCCTCATGTCATTCTTCTAAAACATGGTATCAGAGCATTTAGGAAAGAGCTCGTCACCCTCTGACATAGCAAGGCATTGATCCTTGGGACCCGGCGCTCCGCCATTCTCTGCTGCTGGCACGCCATGGTATGCGCACCATGCTCTTGAAGCCATAAAGGACTACACCTACTCACTGTTGCATTGTACAACACTGCAAGGTTGCGCATTAGGCTCTCTAGCCTCTTCCGCCCCAATCGCCACCACCACATAGCCCATGGGGAAGTTGAGCGAGGCGAAGGGAGGTCGACCGCCTACAGGCCTTCTGGCTGGCTCTTTTGCCCATGCATCGACCTCCACTCTACGAGGCATTTTTTTCCTTCTGTGGCTGCCCTTCCCTCAAGCATCGCTCAATCTTTGTAGCGGCCATTGGTGCAGGCTTCTTCCACCATCTCTGCATCTTTTGCAGCAGTAACAACTGTTTCCCTCTCTGGATCTCCTTGGCGGCTGCAATAGCAGTTGGAGCAGCTGCGGTCCTACTGTGGCATCGACAGTTGCACCAGCCGCGCACATCACTGTAGTCGTAGCCACCTTCATGAACAGGGCCGCAGCCACCAACCGGCCTCTCTCTGCTGTGATTTGGCCTGCAGCTGCAATCTGGGCTATAGCAACAACTGCTACTATCACGCTTGTGGTAGCCACACCCACAGCCCAGAAAAAATCCCTCAGGCTGGTGGTACAGCTGCTACGTTATCTACAGTGCCGACTTTTCACTTGGCTAGTGGTCACAGCTGTAGCAACAATTGCAAACTTAGCCAACAGCTACAGCTACAGCTGCAACTGCATCTGCATCTTGCTGTAGCTTTCTCAAGCAAATCCAGCTGCAACTGCATCCTCATCCGCAGCTAGTCACCCCAGCCGTCACAGCAATTCTCTCTTTACAGCAGTGTCACCATCGTCTTCACCATCCTGGTGTCATCACCGGAATCACTGCCCATCCACTCCTCGTCTGATGAGGAGAAGGCTGTTATCAACGAATCTTGTGTTGCACAGTGGGAGGAGGAGCAGCAACGTGATGAGAATTGCGAGTACCGGCATCAGCACCACATGCAAGTGCCTTGCGAGCACAAATTTGACAAATATGTCACAGAAAAAAGTACGCGAGAAAGAGGAGATCAACCGTTAATTCCACACGGCCAACGACATCCTGACCAGTGGCTTCAAGGACATCCCAACCAAAAACTTTATACGTGGACCATTGGTAAGAGCTCCATCTACTCTTGCTGCTACCCCCTGGGTAACACAGAGCCAACGCTGCATCCATAGTCACAGTCACAGTCACTCCAGTCACAGCCTTTGCTGTATCAGCATTTGTCAATGCAGCAGCAGTTGCAGCCACCATCGACTTCACCAGAGGGTCAGGCATCTGCCAACCCTCTCATGTACAAGGGCTTAGTGATTGCCGGGCTGTCAACTTTTTCAGCAGATGTTGCTACCACCGTTGGTGGGCATGCTGAGGAGGAGTTCAGCTGTTCCATTGGGGCAAGGGTACCTCTGTCCATCCGTCATGCCTGATCACGAAAGGATCATCGCAGCGGTTGAGGAGTAACTATTCCAGACTTATCTAGCACTGGGGATTGCTGAGAACCTTGAGTAGGATTCTGGAAGCTGACAGGCAGAGCTGGCTCAAGCACTACCTGATCATGTGATACAAATATCTTGCTGCACACAGTCCTGTTACTTCTCTTGTTGCTGCTTCCAGAGCTGCTGGCAATCCCAGCACTCTTTGTACAGTCGGATTTTGGCTCTGGGGCTAATGTTGTCTCTTCCTTTTCTAGTGCTACTGCCAATAGTGGTGCCACAACCCCCTCTACTGCTGTAGCTACCCTTGCTCGTGCCCTCTTGCCCATTCTTAGCCAACACGGCCTTGAGACTGTGCCATCGCACTTTAGTACCAAGCTCACCTCCTCCTCTTGGGAGGTATGCTCCAGCACTCGAGCACAAGGTGAAAAGGTCTGGCAGTACTCTTTTTCACCTGATCGCTCTGTTGCCATATCCTTTGTTCATTTTCCCCGCTCAGTCCGCCCGCGTTGTCCGTGGGCTCATCACTACTGGCATTGACAACCTCATGGAGGACATTGGACAGTACAATGCTCACCCTGTATGCGATACCAATGCAGGCCCTGCATACGCAGGTGCGTATGCACTCATTCACCAATGCAACACTATCAGAGGGCATGCCACATATAGTGCACGGACTGTCCAGTTCAACCAGCTCCACATGCAAACCAATGAGATGGCTAATTAGTACTGGGCTCTTAGTCTCAGGCTACTTCACAATCTTGGTAAGGCCACACTTGGACAGCTCTCTACGTGTTTTTCCATAGTTAGTGGTGTTATCCATGAGCTGCCTGACCTCTTCCTCCATGTCCCTTGAAAAGAGCTTGAGCGGCTTGTCTCTGAGCCCATTGTTGCTGATGCGCCACCAGGAATTGACACATTCTGTGATTTCACCGTTGCATATCTCACCGAATGGTGGGACACTATGTAGAACAAGCACCTGCATTACTCCGTTTTTGCTCTTCTCTTCATTGCTGTTTCTGTTTCCTCTTTCCAAACCTCTTCCTTCTCCTCTAGCACTATTTCCTCCACCGTGGATGTGTCAAGATTATCTTGGAGATCACTTCAATGGGTACAGGTTCCAAGAACAAATAAAGAGTGGCCATACCGGATTATCTCCAAAGAAAAACCACAAATCACAAATGATCTTGTGACCGACCATCGTGCGAACCTTGCCAAAGCGAACCAATAGTTTTGTGCTGAACGGCCCACACAAGCGTAACTCTGAAGATTGATCCGATGCACGTCACTCCTCTATTTGTATGACTAGCTAAGCCAGTATCTCGTATCGTGGCCTTGCAGCACTTCTCTCTTACCGTGCCCGTGTTGCCACCATACTCTCTTGTGTCTGCTCAACGAAGCGCGCTAGGTTAGACTACGGTTATTCCAATCGCAAGAATTGTCCAAGTAAAGTAATCCATTGGATTCCTCCTCAAGGCTTGCCCTCTGGGCTGCCTCTAGTTTCCTTCCCTTACATTGCCCCTCAGCGCCTGTGCTCTTGCACTGTGCCAAATTCGTCTCTTCCAATGTCATAATTACATCATTAACACCTGCACCGACAAGGAAGCTTCTCACCTTCACTCTGGTGCTGTGTCTACACTAACAACTTTGGTCTCTTCAGGGCTTGCACATCCATGCCGCACCCAGTGTATTCAACATCCGCCTTCATTTTTGCTCCACTTTCACTCGCTGTTTCCGCTTCTCTTTTTGCTTGTGCTTGTGCCCCACTCAGCCACTTGTCCTCGTGACCGCGCCCATAAGCAGAAGCACATTAAATGTTCTGACATGGTAACAGAGCCTAGGTAACACACATGGCTTACTTGTGCTTGCCCCTTTTTCAGCCGCACCCATCTGCAACTTACTCTCCTGCTCTTCCTCACCGCAAACAGTGGCAGCACAAAGACCCGCAGTGGCAACGCCCTTCAGACTGTGGTGTTGTGGTAGCACCCTTTCTAGTGCCATCCGGTGAATTCGTGTACAAGGTCTCACCCTTGCACCCAAAACTCTGCATCAACATTTATGAGCTCTTCATCAACTTCTTCTGTCGTGCACGTCTGTTCATATGCCCAAATGTCATCATGAGCTCTCATCGTCAATCATCATTCATCCTGTCTTGTTGTCATCAAGAGCAGCCATTGAAATCCATCTTTTGCATCTCCTCTTTACGACAACTTCCTCGAGCAGCCTTTTCATGTCGCCCTCCTCTCCCGCAACGCCTTTACCCTATTCTCCTTCCAAGTATTAGTTTCCCTTCATTGTCATCCTCATCAGGAGTTACTTCCTTTGTCCTCATCTATCTCATCAATCAATCATGTCATTTGTTTTCCTCAGCATCTGCTCCATCTTCAATCATTTCCCCACCATGGCCTCCATCCTTACTCTCTCTGGTCTCTCCAAACTTACGGTGAAACCAGATTGCACCAGCAACTACAATCTGTGAATTTATCTGGTGTCTCTTTTCTTCGGAACTCAGAAGGTTGAAGGAGTAACTCTCAATGGAGCCTCCTAACCGACTCTGACACTGGAATGGAACCACCTGATGTTTCAACTTCTGCTGCAAGAGGAAAATCCTCTGATGGGGCCGCGGCATTAAAGTCATGTCACTCTTCTCTGTCCCCTTTCCCCTCACACCAACATGGGAAGCTACATTGTCGCCTGTACAACCATTGCTCGCGACCTCAAGGAAATGAAGATTGAACTCCCACCTGCCATCGTCTGCAACGGCATTATCTCTGGCCTACCCAGTTAGTATAAAGTTATCTGCCAAATCCTCCTCCAACTGCCTGTCGACCAACTGACCATCGATACCATGAGTCCCAAACTCATGGCATCCAAAGAATACCATGTCTCCAAGCAAGCTGGAAAGATGAAAATCTCCGCAAAATCCTTCAGGACCATGGCCTCCATTGCTGAAAACTGCATCATCATCCGCCACGGCCCCCTGAAAGGATCCGAGTGTGGCCTTCATAGTCAGATGCCCCATGTCTATGATCATCGTTCCACAGATGAATGGCTGGAATAGAACCCTGGAAAATCCTATGGTGAGCAACCCAACTGGATGGAGGAGCACCGTCAACGCTACTACAACAGGTGGGGAAGCTCAAGCTGGTGTTTGACTCCAACCAACAACATGGAGGCACCATCATTGCAAGAAGATACATCAAGGAGCCAATTACTCGCAGATATTCAGTGACATCAACTTCCCCCCTCCCCCAACTGAGCCATGTTAGGTGTTTTCAGAAGTCTCTGGCCAGCTGGGATCATTGATGTAGAGGGAGAAGGAATTGCAAAAAGTAGTGGAGCAAAGCGCTCACCAAGGCCGCAAATGTAGACAGGGCGATGAACATGCAGAGCATGATTGGGATGGTCACACTTGAGCTCCATGCCAAAGAACACTCGGGTAGGTCTAAGCTCTAGAAGTTTGCTCCTCGTGCAAAAGTGACCAGGTTTCGGGACACATTTTTAAGGAAGTGATTCCTCTGAAGTGCTTGGTGAGAGACCATGATCTTGAGAGTGATATCTCCTCCTAGTTGAAATACTAGGAGCAAACGACAAGTGCCA
>SZWC01002841.1:25332-60544 GCA_023375785.1 Penium margaritaceum | reverse complement strand
AAAACATACCGATGCTCATGATGAAGCATCGCATAGCCCAGTGCAGAGCCAGGGTGAAGGTCTACGATGACAAGGCCATCGTCATCGATTACAGGACCCTTGGTCAGGCCAAGGGCCTTGGTGCCAGGGTCCCCACTCACGACCGTAGGAGTGGAAGAGACACGTGGAGCGACAGGGGGCCGAGACGCCACAGGGCGAGGTGCTGCGGTCTGTACGCCGACTGACGGTCTGGGTCGGAGGCTGCTGCCTGGGCCACGCGTGTAGTGCGGTAGGGCAAGAGATGGCACTCAGCCTGACGGGCCGGCGGAGGCGGACAGCCTTGCTGGGCTAGAGGGACCAGTGGACGCGACTAGGGCGGCTGGCCCAAAGGGGCTAGCGGACGTGATTGGGGCCAAGGGCCCGGAGGGGCCAGCGGGCGTGACTGCGGCGAGTGGTCCAAAGGGGCCAGCGGATGCGACTGGGGTAGCTGGCTCGCAAGGGTTAGCGGGCACGACTGGGGCGGCTGGCCCAGCAGCACTAGTGGACACGACTAGGACCGCCGGCCCGGAACGTCCAGTGGGCGCATCTGGGACCGTCGAGCCGGAGGGGCTTGCGGGCGCATCTAGGACCGTCGGCCCAGAGGGGCTAGCGGGTGCATCTGGGACCGTCGGCCCGGAGGGGCCAGCGGGCGCATCTAGGACCGTCGGCCCGGAGGTGCTAGTGCGCGCGACAGGGGCTGCTGGCTCAAGGGGACTAAGTGATGTGCCACCCGGAAGCGGCACGACAGAGGACGGACTCACCATTCCCCCACACGACGAGAGGGACACCGACAAGTCGGAGTGAACACGATCGTGCGAAAACAACTCCTCAAAGAAGAGGGCATCGCGGGACTCGACGATACACTGTTAGGAGGGATCCCAAAAGCGCCAAGCCTTGGACTGATGAGAGACACCAAGAAAGGGGCAAGGACGCCCGCGAGGGGTGAGCTTTCTACCCTACGCGGGGCGGACAGCCACATAATGGTCACGCAACCCCACACGCGAGTAGGACGGAGGTCGGCTCGCTGATCGCACCAGTGCTCGTACGACGTGGCCTGGCGGGGAAGGGGTCTGTGAGGAATCCGGTTCCAGACCCATGTCATGTATGCCATGGCTTCAAAGTAGAAGTCATCGGAGAGGCCAGAATCAACCCACATGGTGCGGAAGGCATCGGCCATGGTACGGTTCCACCTTTCAGAGACGCCGTTCTGGGCGGGCGTGTAGGGCACGGACGTCTCGCAGTGGATACCGCTGGAGGCAATAAAGGTTGTGGTCTCGCCCATGTACTCACCACCGCAATCAGAGCAAAAGCAGCAGAGATGTCGACCACACTCGCGCTCCGCAAGGAGAAGCCAGTCCTAAATGGCACTGGCGACATCGTTTTTTTGCCGAAGGCAGAAGATCTAGCGGTAGCAAGAGTAGTCATCAATGAGGGTGAGGACATAACAGCCATGCTCTCCGACGGACACTATAGAGAGAGGACCCATGACATCGGAATGGACCAGGTTGAGAGGGGCGTGTTGAAAATTTGCCCCTCCGCATGCCCAAGTGCGGCACTGGGAGGCGCTGACGAGCCACCAGAAAATGGAAACTCCGCTCCGGCGGATCTGGCGACTTGAAATTTGCTCGGATCCTCAAATGGAGGATTGCCCCTGAAAGTTGACAAGTTGCTGAATCCGGTGGAAGTTGTTTCGCCGGAATTGGGCAAGTATCAAGGGATATATGGCTTTCCAAAGTTGGGGTATGCGCACCGGCTCTGGGAGCCGGCTGCGACTCAAAATCCGGTCGATAATCGACCGGACCAAGTAACAAAATTACCATCTGGAGAAAATGCTCCGATAAGCCTGCCGAGGCGTCCGGTGGATGATCCACCTGATCCGGTGGATCATCCACCGGATCCAGTAGTGCAGGTTGTTACTGAGGGACAGCCAAAAATCTGGCTCGGCGTCCGAAACTCAGTAGTACGTTTTATTACTCGGGGACTTCATCAAATTCTGACTGCAGGTCCGCGGACAGGTTTCAAACCTCGTCACACCCCATCACCAAACACGACCCAAAAGTGGGTAGGGTGCATGGAAACAGTGCAGGGGACCCCCACACCATGTGCAATGGGACATGCGCCTTGGGAAAGGTGCTTCGCACGTGAATGAAGGCGCCACGGCGAGTGGCGGCATCAGGCTTTTGTGGTGGGTGAGACCTGCGCTTCGGAAAGCATAACTTGAGCTACGCTTGGCCGAATTGTGCGCCGTTTGGTGCGCTGGAAAGCTCGTGACTAGCCCTATAAATGTTGTGATCATGTCAATGTTCAAAAACTAACGCAAAACGATGTTGTTCCCTTCGCAAACTGACTGTCTCTAAATTCCTGCTCACATAGCGTGAGGCGACCAGAAAGCTCACGCTCAGTCTCAGATTCGCCCAAAACAGTAGACGTGAACCACTAGAGTCGATCAGACAAACATCGTGACCGCATCACGCGGATCTCATCCTGACAGGGCGGACACACAAGAGGAGGATGAAGGGTATGTGGACTAGTGCATCTTGCCCTGAGCGCAGTCAATGCACTCTGTGGGGCACGGCAAAGGGAAGGTCTCAGGGTCAAGGCCTTTGGCCGGCTGGGTGCGAAGCATGCTGTCGACTCCAGCAAAGTGGACGTGGCAAAGGCAGCGCTGTAAGAGACAGGTGGACTGCAGAGAAAGCGTGTTGGTGACAAGCACATTGCTTGCGGTGGCCGACAAGAGGGAGAGGAAGACAGACGAGGCACGTGCCACAGGTTGCCACTGGCGGTAGCCTGGAGAACAACAAGACCAGACGAACGCAATGACACGGTGCCAACACCACGCGAGTGCAAAACGTCCATGCTCATGCGGTCAAGGGCAGTAACAGATAGGAGGCTGAGCTCAAGACCAGGGACAAAAATGACATTGGTCAAGAAGACATCACCGCCAGGACCACGGAAACAAACGACACCAACGCCACGGACAACACCTGGCCGGAGCCCATCCGGACACGAAGACATCGTCAATAGGACCAAGCATACTGAAGGCCTCACGAGAGGCCGTCATGTGATGCGTTGCCCCGGAGTCGTTGATCCAGGTCTCGGCCGGGTCCTGGACCAGAGTCGCTAGATTATTGACAGTCACATGGCAGCAAGCAAGAGATACAGACGCGGTGGAAGGGGGTGCGAACCGGGACTGCCAATCATCAAGCAATGCAACGTTGTCACGGAGGGGAAGAGGGGAGACCACGGGAGCAACGAGACAAACGAGGAGGCAGGGCACGACCGCAACTCAGTCTCAGTCATGTCGGGCAAGGGGGTTGAGCAGGAGGTGACGCAAATCGCACTTTCCTTGGGGGGAGGGCGAGGCAGGCCAAGTTGGAGCGCAATAAATTGCTCCAACTGTCGCTCACGCATGGACGGCCTGGGAGTGTAGACGGAGTGCGGAGTGACGGCGCCGGAGCCCGGATAGAAGGAAAACTGCACTGGTGAAGGGAACGGTGGCGCTGACAGCTACGGATGATGGTGTTGAGGAGCTGGCATCTGCGGTACCGGGGTCGCGGTCGGAGGAGTAGAGATGCTAGACGGGGTCGAGGCGTTGGAGGCCGCCATGGTGGAAAGGACCTCCTGAGAGTAGTGGAAGAAGACGTCCGTGTATGCACAGTTGGCACCATACTTGATGGTGAGGAGCGCGGCGAGAGGGGGTGGAGCAGAGGTGCCGAGGCAACGGAGGATGTCCTCAGCTCGTTGCCAGTAGGCGGTGACTGTCTCGGTCTCCCCCATGTGCAAGGAGCTTAGCTCCCGCAGCAGATAGCTGGTCTCAGCCTCGCTGGATAGACGATGGGGATGAGTGAGAACATGCCACGCGGCAGCAGGGTCTAGTGTCTCGTGAGAGGTGAAGTCGTCGAGGAAGGGCTCTAGGGCTAGGCGGGACGCCGGAGGAGCGACGGTGACAAGAGCGCGTGCGGTGCGACCAGCGTCATACAGCTGGTCGGCCTGGGTGGAGTTGTACGGAAGGGTGTAGTATGCCCACAAGTCCTCATCCTACGCCTTGATGTGAAAACTGAGCTCCTAGCTCCGGAATCGCTCGCCGGCGTAGAGGAGCGGGGGTGGCGTGTGAAAGTCCTTGGGCCTACGGCCGGCACCCAGAGTGGGGCCAAGGACTGAGGTCACAGTTTGCCGCTGGCGCTGAGTCTGCAGCTGTGCAAGGTAATGCGTAGTAGCAGACACAACAGGGCTTGCGTGCCTAGGAGAGATGAAAGGCAGCGGGCCACTGGGCCCAGTCTGAGAGGCCGACGGCTGTAGTGCTGTAAGCTGCTACGTCAGAGCGGCAAGCTGTTGTTGAATGGCGGCTAGGGGGTCAGAGCCATTGGCAACGGAGCCTGTGGACTGCTGCTGCTGCTCCTGTTACTGTTGCTACTTCTGCTGCTGCTACTACTGCTACTGTTGTTGCCGCTGCTGCTGCTGCTACTACTACTGCTGCAGCTGCTGTAGCTGCTACAAGAAAAGGGGGGGGTACCCACCTTGGGGGTCCTCCTAACAGAGGAGGACCCCTCCCTAGTGGGGCTGTTAGCCATGATGTTTGTGGCCCTTTCTCTGGTTTTTTTTTCCTTTTTGTGTGCTGCTGATGTCAGCAGTGACATCAGCCTAGGACGACTGACATCAGCAACTGCTGTGTTATCTGCTGCTGCCGCTGTTATGGAGTTGCCCCCCCCCTTCTCTTGTTTTTTTGGTGATGACGTCAGCAGTAACGTGAGTAGTGACTTCAGTGGAAGGCTCCTGACATTAGCAGCGATTGCTTAAGCCGCTATTGCGTGGCTATAGTCACTACTGCTGCTACTACTGCTGCTGCTACTGTTTCTACTGTTGCTACTGATCTATTAGTGTAGAAGCTCCTACGGATGCTGCTATTGTTCCTGTGGTTGTTGGTGTAGCTGCGGCGGATGCAGCTATTGCTACTGCTACTGCTATTGCTGTTACTACTATTGCTGCTGTTGCTACTACTACTACTACTACTATGGCTGCTGCTACTGCAGTTGTTGCTGTTGCTGCTAAGCTGGTGCATGCTGCTTCGTGCTGCTGTGACTACCACGGCTACTAGAGTGGCTGTGGTGGTGGCAGCAGCCACAATAATGCTGTTGGCGGGGCGGGGAAATTTTTTCTCCTTCATTTTTTTCTTTCTGTTGCTCGTCACGGTGAGCTCACTACTCTTTGCAAGCAACGAGGTACGAGCAGCGAGCTCTCTGCTCCCTGCTGCCTGCTCACTGCTCACTACAAGTAGCGAGCTTCCTGTCAGCAGCTCACTGCTCGCTGCAAACAGCGGGCTACGGGCGACTGAAGCTGCTGCTGCTGCTGCTACTACTATTACTATTGTTGTTGCTGCTGCTGCTGTTGCTCGCAAATGCTGCTACCCACTGTTTCTCGCTATTGCTTGCTACTGCTCACTGCTTCTGCAACTCGCTGCTGCAACTACTACTACTACTACTCCTCCTGCTGTTGCTTGCTACTGTTGCTGCTGCTGGCTATGCTGTAGGCTGCTCCTTTTGTGAGCTGCTCTTGCTGTCGGCTACTGCTACACACCGCTGCTACTCACTGCTGCTGCCACTCCTTGCTGCTGCTACAAGCTGCTGCTGCTACTGCTGCGGCTTGCTGTGGCCAGCCACTCCACCTGGAGGACGTCGCCACGTGCGTCATCACCAGCAAGCGCCTGACGTGGCCTGCCGCTAACCTCCTCGCGTCCAGCGAGGGGGTCAGTGCTGCCAAGAAAAATCCGGCAGCATTTCCCTTGGCCCAGTGGCCGTGGAAACATTCTGACGCCGCCACCAGGCAGGTCAATGCTGTCGGGAAAAATCCGGCAGCATTTCCCCTGCACTGGAGCGTATTGGGAGCCCGCCGGCATAGTCAGGCATCTGTACGCCAGTCGTCTGCTGCTGCTACTACTACGCTCTGGCTTTGATACCAAAATGGAAAAATAGGCAACAGGTTGGGGCAGCAGTGCTGTTGATGTAGCGTGTAGGCTTCCACACTCGTTACTTAAGTCTGCTGCCCCCTCAGTCTGCTGCTCTAGAGACTAAGTCTAGAAGCTCTGGGTTTGTCACTCAAAAATGTGCGCACCAGTGTTAGCGCCAGAAAGCAGCTGAAAACTGAAAGCAATAAATTAGGAGTGAGCAACAATGAGAGACCCCTCCAAGTTCTAGCTCCCCCCCACTAGTGTAGAACTTGTTACTCAGCTAACCAGCCAATCAGAAAATAGTCCTGGACCTACTTTTTGGCAGGTAGGGTTTTCTCGGTGAGCCCTGCCAGACGCCCCACAGCCCAAAACTCGGGCGTCTTCCGTTTTGCTTGAAAACTGGACCTTACCATAATACCGACACTGCAAACACAGTCGTGCAGTCAGAATCAGCTAGAAATTCAACAGCGAAGAGTTATGGCTGCCCGCACCCAGGCAGTGCCTACGACGGTCCATGATGCCAAACAGTGCCACGCAGCAAGAGACATGGATCCTAGGCAGAGCATGATGCTGCAGACGCAATGGCACAGTCAGAATCAGCGCTGGGTTCATGCATAGAGCATCTGTGGTGGCAGTGACTGCCGGCGGCCCGACCGCCCAGGAGGCCTACCGATGGAGCTGAGCACGTCGCTGGAGGGAGGAGGCTCCTGCAAACTACGAGTAGGCCTCAGCGAGCGTTGGCTCCACCGGACGACACTCCACCAGCGTTGAGTCTCTTCGTCAGCCATCTGCACGCCGATGTACACAAGCCGGGAGGACACAACTGAGCACAATGAGAGATGGGCAAAAACCAATCAAGAAGTCGTCCACATAGACCAGGATGGCAGTAAAGCTCTCACCTGTCCATCTAAGAAAGGACGGATCGACGACACTCTTCTCGCAACCAACATGTACTAGTTTGCCGGTGATCTCCTGGTTCCAACACATTGGTCACTCTTTCAAGTCGTACAATGCCTTGCGCAAGCGCCAGACTTTGTCACCAACCTCAAAACGAGGTGGTTGGACCATGTATATTTCCTCCTCTAAGGTTCTATGGAGGAATGAGTTGTTCACATCCATCTCGTGCAGCTCCCTATCGTGGTGAGCAACAACCCGGAACAAAGCGTGAGCGGTAGTCATGCGACCAACAGGTGCGAAGGTGTCAATGAACTCCACACCCTCAACCTATGAAAACCCCTTAGCAATCAAGCAATCCTTGTAGCTATCCAATATGCGATCAGGCTTCACCTTCTTGTGGAAGACCCACTTGAGACTTGGCGACCTCCCGCCCATGCGGGAGGTCGACAAGCTCATGGACACTGTGCTCGTGGATGGCTCTGAGCTCATCCTCACCATGCCACAATGTTGCATCCTGAGGTGAGAATGTCTCCTTCAACGTTCGTTCATCAGGCACCTTTCAAGTAGAGCTTTGTGCAGCTAAGACACACGCCTCCGAACTCGATCTAACCATGAAAAGGTCGGCTTCAGAGTGTCACATCAAGCACCTATAACGCCATGGTACCTATCTTGCAACTGTTGGTTGGTGTGGCTGCCACAAAACGATGCTTTGGCATCAGTTGGATGTGCATCAAAGATCTACACAAGCATGGACACAATTGAGTGGCCATGGGTGTTGGCACAAAAAGACGTGGTTGGCTTTCACAAAGAGTCTAGAAGATGCCCAAGAACAAAGCACGGGATGGGGGGACTTTCACAACCCCCACCCCCTACCCCTTGCAAGTAAGGTTACGTTTAGCTTTGGCCGAAAGCTAAAATGGATCTATCTGGGCCAGACGGATTCCTACTCTGTTAACATAGAGCCGTGACGCCTAGGTTAGGGTGTTGATGTGATTCTTAACCTGATTTTAAATCGGGATCTCCGTTGATGCCTCCAGTCGTTGTGTACCACATATGAATCCGTGATTCACTTTTACTGTATCCGTGATTCCACATTCCGGAGTCAAACAGGCCAAACATACGCGGACTTACCACACTCATATGTGTCAATCTCATATGCCCTCATTCAATCCCATCACCCTAACTTTCTTGTGAGAAGATGCGTGGAAGCTTCCTATCGACACAAACGCTGACTAGGCGTCAGTGCCTCATCAGACGGTGACGACAGTCACAAGTTGTGCACACACTGGCAAGGGTCTGGCTAGGAGACACTAGGCAAAGTGTCAGAATGATTCAATAGCATTTGCAGAGAGTAATGACAAATGACAGGTCCATGGCATAAGTACCTGCCGCAGCGCACGGCGAGTGTCGCACGCGGCAGTGCAAGATCTGTCCTAAAACCGGCCCAAAACCACTGTTTTGGCCGTAACTCTACGCTGACATATCAGAACGCTACACTGTCTAAACCTAGACGTACAGTTCAAAAGCCGGACGCTACGATTGGTGACATGCATGCATCCGGTATCAAGTGGTGGATACACAATACAAAAACATGCAAATCGGGCCCACGGCCAGTCCATGGATAAACTCCTATGTGCTGCAGTAAAACTGCAACAGGTCCCGGGTAGCGTCAGGAGCTCTGGAACCATCGTCACTCAGCTCAAGGATGGTAGTCCACCACCAGATTATGCACCGGTGCCTCCAGTGTCTGCATCAGAGATCTGCACGAGTATGGATACGGCCGACTGGTCATAGTAAACTGTACAAGTCGACAAGAACGTCACAAATCACAACACTCCCCCATGACCCGATGGTACGCATCTCCATACACGTGCAGCACTGAGACAAAAACAAAAAAACAAGTGCAACAAAAAATGTGACACAGACATGCCACACCCCACACTCAACCACTCTCAGGCAAAGGGCGAAGTCCAACCGAACAAATGGCCAACAGGAGCTTTCTGCGTGCTGGTGCCTTCGTCAAGAAGTCAACACGCTACATGTCAGTGCCAACCAAAATGACGGAGATCACATGTCGCTCCACCAGATCACGCACGAAGTGGTGCGCAATGTGCTTCGTGTGAGCATGAAAGACACCAGAGTTCTCCGCAATGGCAAGAGCACGCTGGTTGTCGCAGCAAAGCACAATGGCGTTACTGACTGGCCAAGCTCATGGAACAGGCGCTACAGCCATACCGCCTCAGCAGCCCGTGCACCCACAGCAACGTACTCTACCTCCGATGAGCTACGTGCAATGTAGCCTTGCTTCCCACTGTGCCAGGACATAGCGGTCCCACCAAGCAGGAACACGTAACCGATGCGACTGCGTCCATCTGGGCTCCAACCCTAGTCGTCAAGGACCACCGAACACTGCCGACAAAAGCAGAGTCGGAGGTACGGGGTGGAGAACACGTACCGCACCACTCGCACAGCCGCATGAAGGGCTCTAGCACATGGAGCCTACAAAAACTGGGCAAGGAGCTTGACGGCAAATACGATGTCAGGACATGTGGTAGTGGCTAGGTACATCAGAGATCCGATGAGACGGAGGTACAAGGTCACATCCACTGTCTCTCCGAGCTGTGTGGGATTGTCAATCTTCATGGCATCCTGCCCGTCTGGCGTAATAGGTGTGGAAGCCGTGGGCACTGCGCCGAGAAGGTCGATGAAGCGCTCCCCCACAGCACATGTGTTTTGGGCCTGATGTAGTAGTAGAGTGCGACATCAACGGTCTCGCACGATCTCCATGCCAAGAAACACCGGTGCACGACCAAGTTCTTTCATCCTATAGGCAGGCAGGAGGACATCCTTGGCCTCCTTCACGGCCTCCAATGAAGGTGACGCGATCAGAAGGTCGTCGACATGGACAAGGATGGCGGTGAATTGCTCATGCGTCTGCCGGATGAAGAGAGAGGGATATGCTTTGCTATGTACATATCCCGCACGACTCAGGGTGCTAGTGATCTCCTGATTCCAACACTGAGGTCATTGCTTGAGGCCGTACAAGGACTTGCACAAGCGCAAAACCTTGTCACCGTCCTCAAAGCCGGGTGGCTGAGCCACGTAAATCTCCTCATCCAGAGAGCCATGGAAGAACGCATTGTTCACATCCATCTGGTGCAGTTCCCAGTCATGCTGAGCCACTACACCAAACAAAGCTCAAGCTGAGGTCATGCGGCCGACAGGGGTCAGTGTAATCGATGACCTCAATCTGAGAGTACCCCTTGAGGACCAAGCGAGCCTTGTGGCGTTCGAGTGAGCCATCTGGTTCTATCTTCTTGCGAAAGACCCACTTGACCTGAATAGGCTTCCTCTCATGTAGAAGGTCGACTAGCTCGTAAACCCCATGCTCTTGGATGGTACGGAGCTCATCCTCGCAATTAGCACGCCATGTGTCAGCATCCTTTGACGAGAGAGATTCCCTCAGTGTTCCGGGGTCAACCGCCATAGAGGGAGAGCTCTGCATGGCAAGAGCACACACCATAGTGCTAAGTCTGACGACCACAAGATCGGCTGCTACATCACAAGCAATATGAAACTCGCGAGTGACAAGGTCATGCCCTACGGGGCACGCTGGATGTACCTCTGCGTGCTCAGTGTGGACACTCAGGCCTAGGGCCTTTGTGCCGGGATCACCACTCACGATGCTGCGAGTAGAGCGCCTGGGCGCATGACCAGACACTCATTGAGCTCTGGAGTCCAATGGTCGAAGGCGACCGCCAGGCTCACGGGAGTAACCCGGGCTCAAGGGGCGCACCTCCGGTTCAAGAACGGGCACAATCACAGCTGGGGAGGACTGAGGCAAGAGAGCTGGTAATGACGTGCGAGGAGATGCGGGTATGGGAGATACAGGGCTCGATGTGACAGTAGGAGCAGGTGAGGCAAGTCCACGCACGAAGGTAGGGTGCTCGCGCACCCAGGTACGGTCGTAGGAGTACGCATAGGTACATGATCATGAGTACCTGTGGGGCGTGAAGGGGCAGGAGTACAAGCCGGTGGTGCTGGAGAGATCTCTGGACCGACAGCGTTGATCGCTGGGTCATCAAGTGCCGGAGAGGTGTAGGGAGCTCGAACGGACCCATCAGCCTGGCGATCGGTACTCGCAGGCGTAGACTCCCCCATCCATCAAGAACCTCACACGTGGGAACATGTGTGACAAACAACGACGTGATCAAAGTCAGATCACGGTAGGTGAGGGACTCAAAGAAGAGCGCGTCGTGGGACTCCACAATGCGATGACGAGTAGGGTCCCAAAAACGCCATGCCTTTGACTGCGGGGAAACACCGACAAAGGCGCACAAGCGACCCCGCGGTGAGACCTTGGACCCCTGCTGGTCCTCACCGTACCACACAGAAGCCAATAATCCCCAGACGCGAGTGAGGTGCAAGTCAGCACGGTGGCCAAACCAGAGCTCATACGGTGTGACGTGGTCCGGAAGCGGGAGGCGGTTCCAGACCCAATTCATGTAGGCGAAGCCTTAAAAAATGAAGGACTCCGGAAGACCGCACTCAGACCGCATCCTCCATGGTGCGATTCCAGCGCTTAGACACACTGTTCTGCAGAGGAGTAGGAAGAGCAGAGACCTGGTGAATGATCCCGTGCTCGGCGAAAAAGTTGTTCATCTCACCAAGGAACTCGCCGACGCGATTCGAGCGGAAGGTGTCCAGCGTGTGGCGAGACTCACGCTCAGCCATCACTAGCCAGAGACAAATTGTGAGAGCGATGTCACTCTTTGGGCGCAGGCTGTAGACCCACCGCATCCGGGTGAAGTCATCAGTCAGGGTCAGGACGTAGCGACCCCGATCGGACAGAGACTCGACCGGTAGTTGACCAAGAAGGTCCGAGTGAACTAACTCAAGAGGGTGAAGTGCGCGTGAACGGGATTCAGGGTAGGTGCAACGATGCATCTTACCGTGAGCACAAAAGAAGTCGTGTCAAGACCGAGGGCGGACTGTGTTCGAATGAGCTTGGACACAGTGTCGAAGCCTATATGGTACAGGCGACGATGAAGCAATTGCTGGTGCTCAGGAGACAGAACACCCGTGACAAAAACACGAGCGGAAGGGGAGGGGGAGCAAGGAGCACATGTCCGAGAGACACGATACATGTCATTCACGACAGAGGCACGCAAGACAATGCTACGAGTGTCAAGAGCAGTTACATTCGCGGACTCTGCAGTGTGCTCCACAGAGAGCCCCATTAATGTGCAAGCACGTATAGAAAGTAAGCTAAGCTCAAGGTCAGGCACAAATAGCACCTCAAAAAGATACAGGGGGCCAGAATGACCATCCAAACAGATGACCTCAACACCTTGGACTGGAAAGGACTGACCAGAGCCTGTGCGGACAGACCGAATGGATGCCAGACGTCCAAGAACAACGAAATCACTACGACGACAGGTCATGTGATGAGTGGCACCGGAGCCGATGATCCAAGTGCCACCGGGATCACGACTAGAGGACGTCACTATACAACGAGCAACGGAAACTCAGCCTTGGACGGACGTTGGGCATCAGGTGGGGAGAAACGACGAAGGGCACAAAGGTGAGACTCATGAATCCAGTCCGTACAGTCAAGCCCATCGTCATCACATGCTGATTGTGCCCCCCCCACACGAATCATCCCGAGTCACAAAAACAGACAAACAAACAGTCTGTGAACCACCCAGCTGTGACAACACACTCACACCTTCCTAAAAGCGAAGCGCTAGAAGGTGTCGAAGCTCGGCAATGGTGCTGACACGTGGGTCTGGATTGTCTCTGGTCGCCCGTGGTGAAGCGGGAACTGCTGCGGTCGTGGTCGCCGCTCACCCGGAGGATGTGCTGCTAGACGTAGACCGTAGTGCGTGCGCAGCCTGGAGCCCATGAGTAATCCGCGCCCGGTCGAGCGGCTGCTAGCACTTGGTGTAGCGATGGGCGCCTCCACAGTTATATCAGTGAATAGAGCGTCCACTGCTACTGCCCGATGACTGCTGCTGCTGCGGCTGCTGCTGGCCCGGGCCACGCCTCTGTCGCCCCTTCTTCCCCTTTGCTGCTGCCGCGACAGCCTATGTCTGAGTTGGTGTAATTGAGGCAGAAGGGGAGGAGGAGGAGGACAAGATAGAGGATGGAGAAGAAGTCTACAAGAGGGACATCAGTGGTGATGCAATGACTGTTGCAGCAATGGAGGTCTCCTGATGGGCCACGGCTACCTCACGAGCGGAGGTCACCTAGAGGAAAAGCTGGTGCGCCCAGGGAAGAAGCTGTAGCGAGGCTGAAAAAGGCTCGAGCACGGCATCGCTGTACCGCGTGAAGATATTTATGTGCTCAAGGTGAACCCCGAGCACGATCGTGTAGAGAGCCCACAGCTGTTCGCCTCCTGAAGTCCCAAGGCGCGTGTAAATGCGCATGGCGCGTCGCCAGTAGTCGGCTGCAGGCTTGGCAGGCCCCTGGCAAAGGGAGTGAAAGGCACGGATGTGCGCGGCGCGGGTGGCGTGTGTCTCTCCAGCAAGTAGGGAAAATGCTAGGTCCCAACCCCCGCGTGGATCTGCACAGGTGCCTGTGCCCGTCTCGCCAAGGAATGAGCGGAACTCGACGACAGTCTCGTGCGGCAGGGCGTAGAGAAGTCCGCGCATTGCCCTAGCCGCTGTCAGCAACTGAGCTCGGTCCGTAGTCTGATACGGACTATGGTAGTAGGACCACAAGCCCTCTGAAGTGGCCCAGACCTGAAAGAGGATCTCCCAGCAGTCAAAAAATTCCTCGCTGACATACTGTGGGGGCGGCGTCTCGAAGTCCTTGGGTTGCCACTCCGTAGGGAGAGCAACCACAGGCTGAGAAGGACGAGGGAAAGGAAAGATGCCGGGAAGAGGGAAGTCGCTAGGGTGGAGATCAGGCGACGATCGAAACTCTGGAAAGTGAGACGCGTGTGGAGGCCGAGAGCTCGTCTGTAGCTGGCAGATATGATCCTGAAGCACACAAATCTCGCGCTCCAGGAAGTCGCCCTCCATGCCTGGAATGTCTGCATCCACATCCCAAGGGTCAAGAGGTGGTGGGTCGGCTCCAGCTCCTGTCTCCGATGCTGGAGCTGACTGGTGTGTAGAGGGTGCGACCCCGGCTGCTCCCTCAGGAATCTGTCATGGAGTCGTGGAATGTCCTCAAAGATGCTCGGTAAGTGTACGGATGGCGTCAGTCTGCTCCCGCTGCAAGCGATGCATCTTGTCCTGCTGGCTCCGCAGGTCCTCAATGGCCTGCAAACGTGGGCTCATGACCCCTGAGGAGGAAGAAGAAGGATCTAGTACCCTCTTTCCCTTCTCGTCGGACGGAGTCATGGTACCGCTCATTATGGGCCGAGACGTCAACATGGTCAAATTGCACAAACGTGAACGTTTCTCGAGAAGCTCAAACGCTGGCAACTTTTGACCCTCCGACCAAAAATTTCACGAAGGCAAGTGCTGATGTCAGCAGAAATTTGCTGACATCAACAAGACCTAATAACGTCAGCAAGTAAAAAATGCTGATGTCAGCTCGCCCTCCCTTTTTTTTTTCTTTTTTTTGGTCAACCCTCGCGACTGTTGCGCGAGGTGGCGGCCGCTCCGTAGCAGCCGCGTGGGAGCTGCGTGGAAGCTGCGCAGTAGCTTCCGCTTGGCTGCTGCATCAATGAGGGGAAATACCAGAGGAGGGAAGAAGAAGGGGAGCTACAACTACTGCAAGAAGCCAGGCCATTGGGCGCACGAATGCCGGAAGAAGAAGGCGTACCTCGCGGTTGGAGTGGGAGCAGGAAAGCGGCCCGACACTTCCACAAACGTAGCAGATTGGGAGAGTGGATTCATGACTACAATTTGGCACCCACACGTCTCCTACAACACTGTCTTGTTCTGGATCATCAACTCGGGAGCCACGCGACATATGACGTGTTGTCGAGATTGGTTCATTGTCTACACCGCCATTGAATGCCAACTTGTGTACATGGAGGAAAACCATGTGCAAATGGCGGTTGAGGAGGGGTAGATTGTGTTTTGTGTTTTTGCTAAAGGGAAGCACGTTGAATACTGTGTGAAGGGAGTGCTCAATGTTCCGGGGCTGGTAGCTAACGTCCTCTCTGTTTTCTCTGACATCTCCGAAGGAATGCAGGTCCGCTTTGAGAATGGTGAATGCACCATCTCTGCCCGTGCAGGCCGTGTCCTTGCAAGAACAGACAAGGAGGAGTTTTTTATGGTCTCTATGTGGCGTCAAAGAAGGAAGCTGACTCAGTGTTGGCGGTGAGAGACGGAAAATACGACATCAGCCTGTGGCACCGCCGACTTGGTCACCTTGGCTTTGGCTCCATCATCTCCATACAGCAGATGGTTCGCGGCCTGGAGCTCAAGGGGGTGAAGCAGCCTGGTGCATGAGCATGTGAGAGTTGCATTGAAGGGAAGCAAGTCCGTCCTCCTTTCATGGGGGAAGGAAAGGAGGAAGCTGAGCTTCTCACACTTGTTCACTCTAATTTGTGCGGTCCCATACCATCACAGTCCTTGTCCGGTAAGTTGTAAATTGTCACATTCCTTGATGAAAAGTCGAGGATGACTTTGGTTTCCTTCGCGGATGGAAAGGATGAGAGTTTTGATGCTTTCAAGGTGTGGATTGCTACTGCACAGACGAAGAGTGGTAGGCGATTGAAGGTGATTTGCACCGACAGTGGAGGGGAGTACCTCTCCAATGTCTTTCACAACTACCTCAAGTGTCGCAGGATCCAACACGAGGTCATTCCACATAGAGCACCACAGCTGAACGGCATGGCTGAACGTTCTTGGAGCGTACACGAGGAGCTCCCGCCAACCTCTTGGACAGAAGCGGTCAACACTGCTGTGTATCTGAAAAACCAGAGTCCGAAGCGCGCGGTGCCATTGATGACACCGGAGGAGGCATGGATGGAACGCAAGAAAACAGTGACACACCTGAAAGTCTTTGGGTGTGGTGCATTTGTGCACATACTAGTTGGCAACCGGAACAAGCTGGACGCAAATTCGGTGATGGCAGTCTTCCTTGGTTACAACACCATGGGCGGTGTCGTAACCAAGGGCGTGAAGGGCTGGGCATGGAGTCCTATGTATTTAGTCCCACTTGCCCCCGCACTTGTACTTGAGGTGGTAGAAGAGTTGGTATCAGAAGAGGACGATGTAGAAGATGGCAGTGATAGGGACAATAACAAGGAGGTGGTGGAAGGAGAAGGAGCCAACAGCTTAAACTGATGAGGAGGAGAAGCGGAACAATGCACAGCAGCTGCCACGGATGTCTACACGCCTCAACAAAGATACAAAGGAAATTGGGGATCAGCTACAATGGTTTGAGAGGCTCGCTAAGAAGTAGACGCGGCAAGGGGAGCGATTGAAACTGTGCTTTGCTCCGCCACCAACGGATTCCTCTGACCTCGAGCTCCTCCTCCTCATCGTTGCTGATGACCCAGCCACCTTCGATGAAGCCACGCACAGCACCGAGGCGGTAGATTGGCGTGTCGCAGCAGATGAGGAGTATGGTGCACTCATGAAGAACGACACCTGGACCCTCGAGGAAGCTCCACATGGCCGCCGGGTGATCGAGTTCCGTTGGATCTTCAGGCACAAGCATGGTGCCGATGGTAAGGTGCTCATGTACAAAGCACGGCTGGTTACAAAGGAGTATTCACATGGGAGGGTGTGGATGACAATGAGACATTTGCACCTGTTGCTAAGTTTCCATCCATCCGAGCGATCCTTGCTCTTGCTGTTGCTTTGGACTTGAAGGTGCACCAAATGGATGTGACGTGTGCATCTCTGAATGGTGACCTCAAGGAGGATGTATACATGGAGCAACCAAAGGGATATGTGGTGGAAGGGAAGGAGGATTTGGTGTGCAAGCTTGTGAAGGCTATCTATGGCCTGAAGCAATCACCGTGAGCATGGTACCACAAGATGGATGAGCAACTAGCCGGCCTTGGCTTTGTGTGCAATGAAGCTGACCACGGAGTCTATGGGCGTACCAAAGAGGCAATCCAGGCTCTACGTTGATGATCTGTTCATTTCCTCTGACTCCAAGTCTCTTTTGAACAATGTGAAGCAGTCCCTTGCTGCCAGGTTTGACATGAAAGACATGGGAGAGCTCAACTAATACCTTGGCCTTCAGGCCAAGCGTGACCGGCTGCAACAAACCTTGGAGTTGTTGCAGAGCACGTACGTGAGCAATGGCATCAAGTGCTTCACCATGGCAGGAGCACGTAAGGCCACAACACCACTGGAAGTAGGAGCAAAGCTGAGCATGACGCAGACTCCTCACACCATGCGAGAGAACACATGTATGGAACATTCTCATGCGAAGCAACAGTTGGGAGTCTTATGTATGCATTGGTGGGCACACGCCTCGACATCAGCCAGGCAGTCGGAGTGCTCAGCAAGTTTTGCCTGCATCCGGGCTTGCCACATTGGGAGCTGTTCAAGCTCGTATTGTGCTACCTGTACAGCATTAGCAGCCTTTGCCTCACCTTCAATGGAAAAAACAGCCCCATCCTCATCGGCTACAACGACGCAGATTGGGGAGGTGACCTGGATACAAGAAGGTCAACCAGTGGGTGCGTGTTTGTACTAGGAGGGGTGCAATTAGTTGGAGGAGCAAGAAACAAGAGTATGTCGTCCTCTGCTCCACCGAACCACTGTAAATTGCCCTGAGAGAGGCAGAAAGGAAGCTGTGTGGCTGCATGAGGTGCTAGCAAGCCTTGGACAGTAGCAGATTACAGCGACCACCATCTACTGTGAGAACACAAGTGCCGTTGCTCTCACCAAGAATGCAGAGTTTCTCACCCGCACCAAGCACATTGACCTGCGGTACCACTTCATCTAAGAGCTTGTGGCAATGCAAGTGGTGTAGATCAAGTTCTGCACTTCAAGCTCGATGTTGGCAGACTTCCTAACCAAGCCACTGGTGGCACACTGCTTGCAGTAGCTCAGGAGACAATGCACATTTATGTGATTTATGTTACCCCAAAGTGGGAGAATGATGGATATGAGGATGCCAGAAAGTGACATGAATTTGTTGGTTTCTTGATAAAAATCATTTGAAACCACTGATGTATACAAGATATTTCACAGGTTCCAACAAATGTTACGGAACTCAATTTGGAGTCCGTTTGACTGAGATATGGTTTTTCAAAGTTTGGATATCATGGTTCAGGTTCGAGTGGCTACCAGAGCACTTTCAGCACAAAAGGTGGCCAGAATTATTAACCAAGACGGCTGTGTACAGAAGGGGTGTTTTGACTTAGCATCAAAAGGCTCTGTGAGCTCAGAAAAAGACATCATTGTAAAACCAAATGACCTTCCTCCATCGTCGGACTAGTCTTTCCTTGCCCAAGTTGTCATGGCTCACTATGCCTTCTGAAGCTATGTTGTTTTTTCTTTACAAAGTTATGGATTTTTTACTATTCATAATCATTTGTGTATTCCATTAGAAGGAATGGTGGGAACTTTATAAACACGATTGCCATCGAGATGGTTGTTTGGATTCGATTTCCCGGTTCACTTCACTCGCTTGAGTCAATCTATACGCAACCTCATAGTGTCGGTAGTGTAATAGTGTCCACAGACTGTTACAATCAGGCAATGATTGACACAGTCTGTGTAATGGGTCGAGTCCCTAGCTCCTGCTTTGAAGTCGTTGTCGGAGTTTGCAGAATGGCGTTCTCAGTCCGCGTCAGGGGTTTACCCCCTTCGCAGGACTGAGGGGCAATCGTCATCAACGACCCAGAGTAGGGAGACTTGAATACTTCGAGGTTCTGGAGGTCCATTTCCGTTTGTAACCCTACCCCTGGTTTTGGGACCCAAACCGGGGGTTTTTGCCTCAAACTCGTGTGTTCGCAGGAGTTATCTTGTTTGTTTCATGTCGAAGTTTGTCGCAAACGAACTTTGATTTACGTTTTGACGTTCTGGCGCGAAATCGTCGCGTGTGAGGTACACTGGCAATTTCGCGCCAATTCTCTCGTCTCTCGTCCCTTGTCCCCCTCCCTCGTCCTCGCTCGCTCGCTTGCAAGGAGGGCGAGCGGGGGCGAAGGCACGAGGCCACAAGGCCTCGCCCTCGAGGCCCTCTCGGACCCTCAGCCGCCGATTGGGCTTAGGCCGCGATTGGCAGCAGGCGGTTGGCCGGCTGGTGGCCGGCCGGTCACTCAGCCGACCATCGGTCGTTCAGCCGGCCGCCAGCCAGCTGGCCGGTGGCCAGCAAAGTGCTGGCCGTCCTCCCCATTTATTATGAACTGTCTCGGTTCATGAACAACAAGCAAGATTGTCAGTTAGTGAGTCATCAACATTGTGAAAGAAAACTAATAATTTCAATCACCAGCTAGACATGAACACGTGCATGGTACTTGGACCTAAGCTGCAGCTTGTAGGTCAGCACGGCTAGCGGCCTCCCCCCTTCAGGCTGGAGCGTCCGCGTGACAACCATGTTGAACGTCCCCAATCTCCTATGGTCGCAGTCCATGAATGCCGCCTTGCAGAAATGTTGTTCACTTTTTCCGCGTTTAGGTGGTGCGTTGATCTGTGCGAGCTGCCAGCTCGCTCCAATACTCTTTGACCACCCCTATGGGCAACTGAGATTCAGGCTCCCATGAGTTGTGTTAAGGTCAGTGTTGCCAGTGGCACCATGAACCTCAAAACATCGATGTTTACATCGTTGCATCGATGTGTTTCTGAATTGTTACATCGAGATGGGTGCTTTACATAGAGTTGTCTTGAAATCCAGTCCTCGCTTCTACGAGTACCCAATATCTAAAGAAATAATCAGAAACACACATGTTCATGACCAGCTCATAAAAATTTTGCTCCCCTCTCGCTCGACAGTTGCACTGTCATAGCACATGCAACTACAACCTGCAAGACATGGCTCGCGCGCTCGAGGCAGGCGTTGGCAATATCGCGTCGATTTGTCGGCGCGTAAGGTATCACCAAACAAATTGTCTAGTTTACAGATCAAACACCAAGTTCATTCCTTTGACGCTAAGTTCGAACGCAAGTATTCATGCCGCCTCTCAATCCGTCGGCCTGCATGTCAGTGTTGCCGCCTGTTGTCGCGGAGAACGCGAGTACCGTTCGAATGACAGGTTGCGTTATCTTGCCTTTTCATACTCACAAACCGACTCATATAATCACAAACCGATTTCGGTTCTTCACAAATCTGACATGAATATGCCAGCTTTGTGAAGTCCATCCAATCAGACGAACCATGCATCTGGATGACAGCGACTGGCACACTTAGCTCGAACGATGGTCGCTACCAACCAAGTGGTCGATGAAGTTTTGGCAGGACCTGCTAGCCCGTTTGCAAGCCCACTCCAGCGACAACGTGAAACCACGGCATCGATGTTACATCGATGTATATTGATGCATTGATGTCGCGGTACAGGGATTACAATGGACCCCGGTGGAAACACTGGTTAAGGTCCACACCCGGCCCAATGAACAAGGTATTCCCTAACAACCCACGACTAGAGAGTGCGCTCTTGGTGCTGGAGTAGGCGAAAGACCTCGTATTCACCGTCGGCAGCAAGTACTGTTGGTGGTGGCTGAACTATTCCCTTTGTGGATTATGGAACCAACAGACTCACATGAAACATGTCATGTATCTTCATACTCGGCGGAAGCAACAATCGGTATGCCACTGGCCCGATGCGTGCAACGATGGGAAACGACCCAATGTGTCAACCGGCCTGAGGCAAACAGACTAGAAATCAGGGCCAACACAATAGCACCTGCCGTCCGCTCCTAGCATTTCAGCTAGTAGAAGATATCACCCTCAGGATCATGGTTCCACACTGAGCAGTTCCTAGGCAATCACTTGCTAGCAACTGTGTCCACTTAACACTTGGTCACTTTCGCGCGAGGTGCTAGTCAAAGACTAACTCCTGGGGCTTAGACCAACCAGTGTCTTCTATATACTGTTCCTTAGTTGGAAAACTCTGTGAGGAGCATCTAAGGCCAGATTGTGTAATTAGAATGAGGAATGAGCCTGGTACATATAGTCCTAGGCCTGGCTTCTAAGGTGTGTGGGTAGTGACACTTTTGGGATGGTCACTCCACACCACCTCACCAGTCCGCCAATTGGCGCACCCACTGACCGCCAAGTGGCGCACTCTCCTCATGCATGGAGAAATGTCTAAGAAACTTCCCCTGTGCTAGAAGGTCAAAAAACCTCCTGCGCACATCAAGGCTCAATCGTAGGACCTGTTGTCCCTAAGTCCAACATGCTATCCATTGCGCTCCACTTCTGGTGTCTCGCTTGGACTTGCACCACGAACAAGGTCTGGGGGACTTACTCCAAGGGAGCAGTGCATGCCCAACCTGTCCGTCAAGCCATAGCAGTGGCCATGGGGCATAGAAGAACAACACAATGCACTTTGGTAGAAGTTTTTGTGCCCCTCGCAACTTCAACCAAAGATTCTTAGTGCTAAGCAGCACTTTGTCACCGATGTCAAACAATACCTCACGCTGACTTTCGTCGGCATATGCCTTTTGTCGTTGCCCAGGAGCTTGAATGTGACCCTTCACCTCCTGTAACAAGGAGTCAATGCACTCGGCAAAGGCTTGAGTAGAAGGAACCTGTCCTCCTATACTCCCACTCTTCACCAATGAAGAGGGCACCAGTGGATGCCGACCATTGCTCAACACAAATAGTGTGAATTTTGTAGACTCGTTCACCGAGTTATTCACCGTAAACTCTGCCGGTGCTAGGATTTCATCCCAGTCATTCATGGCAGCATCCACGTACATGCAGAGCATTTGTTCCAGAGAGCGGTTCATGTGCTCTGTTTGTTTGTCAGTTTGAGGGTGAAACGCTGTTGACATTTGCGGCTCACTACTGAAGAACTCGTACATCTTTTGCCATAATTACTAGCAGATTTTCAATCTCGATCAGAGATAATGCGCAACGGCAAGCCATGTACTTCAGGACACCCTCGAAGAAGAGACAAGCGGTCTCCTCTGCGTTCACTTTACTGGTTGTAGGAATGAAGTGTGTCATCTTTGTCAAAAGATCCACAGCCACAAGTATTGCGTCGTGGCCACAGGCCGTGTCCGGAAGACCAGTAATGAAGTCCATGTTGACGCACTCCCATGGAGTCCCAGGACTGGGAAGCTGTTGGAGGAGTCCAGCAGGCTTCTTGTTACTAGCCTTATTCCAAAGACATGGGTCACATGTCATGGAACACTTACGGACATCAACACTCCATCATGGCCACCAATAGTGGTCTGAGAGTGCTTGTCCAGTTTTTCGGGGTCCCACATGACCTGCGACCGGCGGGTCATGGAACTGGGGGATAATCTTTGCTCAAAGGTCTTCCGAGTTTAGCACAACAACTTGTTCTCCGTGCCAGAAGATTCTTGCGGCCTCCACCAAGCCGAACTTGTCTAGATTTTGAGAGTCTTGAAACCAAGAATCCATACAGTATCCCATCCGAATCCTGTTTACAAAATTGTTGTAAAGGACAACCTCTCGTGGTGGTTGCCGTAGAGGTGCAGGGGGATCTGGTGATTGAACTATTGCTATTGCAATGGCCACAAAACACCCACTGACCTCCGTGGTTGCTTTGATTTCTACAGGCTGTCGGCTTAGTGGATCGGCCACATTGATGTGTCCTAGACAATATTCCCATGTGAACAAGAATCGGCTCAGGTATCCTCTCCAATGCGCCTATCGTCCTGAGAGGTTCGGTTGCGTTTGGAAAAACACCAATGGATTATGGTTGGTCACGACCGTCACACCCCCTTCAACACCCTCAAGGTAGCAACGCCACAACTTGAAAACGTGCACTATCGGAAGGACCTCTTGATCCCCAGTCGTGTACCGTATTTCCACGGGGATGAGCTTCCGGCTTTCATACGCAACTGGATGACCGTTCTGCATGAGGACGGCTCCAAGTCCTACTACCGACGCATCACATCGAATCTCCCACGGTTGCAATGGATCTGGAAGAGTTAGGACGTGCGCCGTGGATAGAAGCTCTTTGACTTTGAGAAAAGTGTTCTCGCAATCAGATGTCCATTCTGAACACACGTCTTTTCGCTTTAGCCTGGTTAGTGGTGCTATCAGGGTCGAATATCCTTGCATAAACCGTCGAAAGTAGTTTGCAAGGCCGAGGAAAGACCGAATCTGCCCAACATTTTTGGGGCCTGGCCAGTCCACAATGGCTTGGACCTTTCATGGGTTGACATGGATGCCGTCCTTGCCGACGATGTGTCCAAGGTATTCCAGCCCATCTTGTGCAAACTTGCATTTGCTCACTTTGGCATAGAACTTCTGTTCCCGAAGGATGGCGAGAACTTCGCACAGATGTTTTGTGTGCTCTTCCATTGACATGGAGAAAACCGGGATGTCGTCCAGGTAAACGAAGATAAACTATCCGAGTTGCTTGGTGAACGTTCGGTTCATTTCTCCTTGGAAGGTTACTGGGGCATTTGTGAGCCCGAAGCATGATACTCAGAACTGATAGTGTCCCATGTGCGTTCGAAATGTAGTTTTGGGCACATCATCTTCCGTGATGCAGATTTGATGGTATCCTTGAGACAAATCCAAGGACAAAAATACTTTTGCGCCTTTGAGTTGGTCAAAAAGGTCCTCAATCCGCGGTAAAGGGAATTGATTTTTCACCGTTAGCTTGTTCAACGCCCGATAATCCACGCACATGTGTAAACCACTGTCTTTTTTATTTACAAAAAGGATTGGCGCACTATACAGCGAGATACTGGGCTCGATCTACCCTTTTGCAAGGTACTCTTTGATTTGGCGTTTGGCTTCTCGCCTTTCTGCTGGACTAAGGCGATACATGGGTCTGAACGGAGGAGTTGCCTGTATTTGTACCGGAATCGTGTGGCCCATGTGTCTTTATTGGTGGAAGTCTAGCCGGTGGGTCTTGGAATACATGTGAGAACTCCGCCAATAGAGATTTGATCTCTTGTGGCGTGTCTTCTTTCACGTCATCCTCCACTTTTTGTAGCTAAGCCAAGAAGTATCGACAACCTTGACCTGCATTACACACAAGCTGGCATGGATTTTGACTCGGGTCGGTGATAATTCCGTACTCGGAATCAACGTAAAGCGGCGCTGCCCTTTTTACACAATCAAACCTTTGATTCAAAGCACATTAGAGCCATGTTGTCACGGAGCCTGGGATCACCTAGCACCACGTCAAACGGGTCAAGAAGGTTGAGTACCTTCAACGTGACACTCTGTGTGTACCCTTGAATACAAACTTTTACTTTACAAGTACCGATCACAGGTATCGTACGGTTATCGACGACAACAACTGCGCCATTCCATGGCTTGTACTTCAAGCCAACCTGTCCGGTAAAGCCAAGGCTAACAAAAGAGTCATCTCCTCCAGTGTTAGCAAGTAAGTTCACGGGAGCACCAGCTAGGTGTCCTTTGACCTGCATCGTCATGTTGCCTCTACTCTTCCGAGTGAACAGGCTCGATGACGGCAAGCCAAGTTTGTGATAAGCAAGGAATCTGTACAACGGGCGTTGCAACTCCCATGATTCACCCACTTGAGTCCACATCTTGTGGGCACGTGTGAATTCGGCTAGCACCTTCCAGTCTTTAAATTTGAATGGGTCGAAATCGTCGACTAAAGGTACCGCAAACGTGATTGAACTCATTGCTTTGAGGGTATTTGCTTCAATCACTCTATCACACAACTCTTGCACAGTGGTCGGTGTCGCCACCACTAAGCATGTATGATCATGCATCTCATCCGAAGATGCAAGGTTTAGTGGGTAATGTTGGTCAGCAAGTGTAGAATGCGCTTCAACAAGAGGAGAGAAGACAACAGAGAAATTTGAACTTGTCAAAAACTCAAATTGTTTAACATCCTCATCTAAAAACATGAACCCACACTCGTGATCCAGTTTTACCCGTGAGTGGTCCCCACTAACATCACTCAAGGATGGGGAAAACCCGCCCCACGGCCTTGTCCGCCACCACGGCCGGGCCCATTGCCGCGACCGCGACCCTGTTCACAGCCCTGTCCTCGGCCTCTTGCTGCACCATCCCCACGAGGTGCTGATGCTACAGCTAACACCGCGGCCTCTTTTCCACCACCAGCAACCTCAGGGCACTGAGCCCTAAAGTGGCCTGGTTGCATGCAGTTGTGGCAGAGCCCTTTGTGCAAGGCTGCGTTCCGACGCTCACGCACCTCCTATAGCTCGCCATTCTCGCGGCTGTGCTTGTTGTTGGGGCCCTTGTGTCCACCAGCCTTCTTGGCTAGAGGGTTTGCTGGCTGCTTGCCCTTGACCCCGCCTCTCTGTCCAGCTGACCCACTAGCCCCTGCAGTGTCCATGCGCATGTTGCGGCCTTGCCATGCATGCTCGTTCGGTCGTGCATCAGAGTAGTGCTTCGGGTTCGCCAAATACACTTCGCTCATGTAGTCGCGCAACGCTCTCCAGGTTGTCCAAGCTTGGCCAGTGGCTTTCGTGATGGTCTTGTCCTTTAGCTTCTTGCTGGCGAGACCATCATGCAAGTACTCCAGTAGCATGTACTCCGGGTACTTGAAGGTCTGAGTCCCATCGCCCTCGGTGAAGATTTCAGCTTCCTCCACGAGTGCGGTGAATTCACTCACGTAGGATTTGAGCGCGCTGCCCAGCTGACTGAAGTCCTTGATCTCGTGAAAGGCACGATGCGCCTTCTCACGTTGGGTGCACTTCTTGCGCATGATCGCGCAGAAGGCCTCCCACGGCATGGGCTACCACTCGAGGTGCGGTTGCTGTGTATTCCACTCCTTGACCACATACCTGAAGAGTTTGTCTTCAAGCCGCGTCATGGCAAGGTTGTCCCATTGGCTGAGTGGAGCCTTGTGGACACGTAGAACGTGCTCCATGTGATTCAGGTAGTCGATCAGCTTCACGCCCTTCTGGAAGATCTCCACACTGTGGAGGAAGGACGTGTTCATGACCGGCCTCGAAGTCGTCAAGGTAGGCAAGTCGTCGCTGCCACCGGCAACGGCATCAGCAGCCACAGCACGCTGCACTTGCTGCTGCATCCTCACTTGGGTCACGCTCTACAACGCCTTGTCGAGGTTGTTGCATCGGCGACTTGCCTCATAGGTAGCCAGGCGCTGCAGCTGGCGATCACGGTCGAGGTCCGTGATGCTTTGCCCGACGTGGGCCAGCAAGTTGGCGAACGCAGAATTGAGATCTGATGTCGTCAGAGCATCGGCGATAGCTTCTAGGGCCTCGCGTTGTCCGTGCACCCTTATCCACTTCAGGAGGGTATGGTTTGCGTACACGCCTCCAAGGAGTCCCACCTTTCAGAGGACACTGTCGTTGGCGACGACGCTCAAGTGGGTGCTGCCTTTCCCCATTGCGGCCAAATCGTAGGAAGGAGGGTCCCCCCCCATTCCTCCGAGTGGTACTGTATCTCCACCGTCGGTGGGGATCTTGGGTCGGCCTTCCTCCTTAGCAACAAACTCCGCGAGCCTACGACGGTCATCGCAAATTGCCTTTGCAACGTCGTTGTTCGGCTCGTTCTCGTGGGAACTTCCCGTGTGACTGCTTTCAGCGTCCTTCCTGCTCTCGGCAGTCTCCGTTGTCGGCAGCTTCAGGCGATGCGGCGGGTGCCTTGTCCTTCTCGAGCAATTGGCTCGAGTTTGCCGCACGTTGATGGCGATGGTCGTGATCCTCGTCGCCTTCGCCATCTTCGGCGTCGTGCTCTTTGTCGGGGTCCCCCTTTGGGTGATCCTCCTCCATCGCGTCGTCTGTCGCGTGGGGGTCGCCCACGTGCGTGTCCACGTGCTCGTTGAGCACTTTTTCGACCTCTGCACACTTCTCGGTGTTGCCGAGGTTGGCGTAGTTGCCTTAGGCGGTATGGTGGCCTTAGGCGGTACGGTTGCCTATGGATTGGCAACCGTGCTCACGGTGGCGGCTCCCAATATTTGGAGTCTGCCGAGGGCGTGTGGTGAGAACGTCACCACCTTGCCCTTGTCGGTCTTGGACGGTCCGGCACTTGCCATCTCGTCGCTCGTGCAACTAGCATGTGAAGATCGTTGTAAGGATCACCCCACAACATTGAGGAGGAATCGCCTCCCGCAAACCCCTTGCTCTCACAATCGGTGAGAAAATTCTGAATTCAATTTCTATTTTCCTAGGCCGCCACGACAACACAAGGTCGTGGTTTTTTGGAACTAGACTTCCTAAGCCGTGACTCATGGCGATTGGCAAGGACTAGTACCTAGGAAAACAGAAAATTACAAGACAATGGAATGAGGAGGAATGTGAGTGCCGCTCACAAAACAAGAGCAAGGAGTGACAAGGAGAATTCTAACAATTCCTGCCAAGTTTTCCACTCTCTCTTCCAATGTCTTGTCTTCCTCTTGTCTTCTTTTCTTCCTTGGTCTTCTCTTCACGCTCCTTGACGCCTCTCGCATTCTTGGGCGGCGTCTCCCTTGAGCCGGCAGCGTTGGCGAGCCGCCAAAAATCTTCAAGGTGTCACCCTTTTTCTTTTTAGGGTGCTCTCAGGCCGTGAGAGTCCCTAAGCTTGGGAAGGGGCGCTTTCTCAGTTTTTGGATAAAGGAGTTTTGAAAGAGCCTTGAAAATGGGGAGGTTTTGTGGGTTTTTAGGGTGGGAACTCCCCACTCCGTCCCACAGAAATCCTCCTAGCACTATAGAAGTGAGGAGAGGCTGGATTGAACAGTCTCCACCAAGTAGAGCTCTTTTCAAGTTCTCTAACGCTCTTTACGGCACTTCAATCCATGACGTGTAGATGTCGTAGTCCCTTCTGGCATTTCTATTGTTGCTTGTAGCTGCAGGCGACATTTTACATGTGGCGTAGTCGCCGTTTCCATCAAACCCTTGGTCGCGAGGGTCGTCTGGCTCTGAGAATCATGGCAACGGGTCGAGTCCTCAGCTCCTGCTCTGAAGTCGTCGTTAGAGTTTGCAAAATGGCGTACTCAGTCCGCGTGAGGGGTTTACTCCCTTCAGAGGACTGAGGGGCAATCGTCATCAACGACCGAGAGCAGGGAGACTTGAATATTTTGAGTTTCCAGAGGCCCAATTTTGTTTTTAATCCTACCCCTAGTTTTGGGACCCAAACCGGGGGTTTTTACCTCGAACTCGTGTGTTTGCATGAGTAATTTTATTTATTTTATGTCGAAGTTTATCGCAAACGAACTTTGATTTACGTTTTGATATTCTGGCGCAAAATCGTCGCGTGCAAGGCACGCTAGCAATTTTATGTCAGTTCTCTCTCGTCTCTCGTCCCTCGTCCCCCTCCCTCGTCCTCGCTTGCTTGCTTGTGAGGAGGGCGAGCATGGGCGACGGCACGAGGCCACGTGGCCTCGCCCTCGAGGCCCTCACGGGCCCTCCGCCGCCGATCGGGCTCAGGCCGCGATCGGCGGCTGGCGGGTGGCTGGCTGGTGGCCGGCCGGTCACTCGGCCGGCCGTCAGCCGTTCAGCCGGCCGGCAGCCAGCTGGCCGGCAGCCAGCGAATAGCTAGCCGTCGGCCAGCCTTTGCTGACGCAAGGGGTGGTGTGCTACCACCCCTTGGAGGGAGGCCCGAACCGGCCCTTCCGCTACAGCCTGTCTTGACTGTATTTTTTTTTGGTTCTAAAAGTTCTTTGTGTTGCATTCCTCCCCCTTTTGTTACGAATTGTCCTCGATTTGGTTTCATCTTTTGTGAAGAGGTGGTTTACTCTCGATGCAGGTTGCTGTGAGCATGAAATGGGCTATTCCTGTTTCATGCTATTCACAATAACCAAGATGGCATCGTGGTCTTTCTTGGTTTCTAGGAGTCCCATTATGAAATCCATGGACACCGACTCCCATGGGTTGTTGGGGAGTTGTAGAGGTTGGATGAGCCCTGTAGGTCCCTTGTTCAAAGTTTTATTGCAAAGGCACACATCACATATCATGCAATACTACCTGATGTCACTACTTTAGCCTGATCACCAGTAGTGCTCAGCCAAAGCATATCATGTCTTCTCCGACCCGATGTGGTCTAAGGAAGAAAGACTATGGAACTCAAACATGATATGTTGTTGCAAGTTGTTGACATCCGGGACCACCACCTCCTCGCCATGCCAGTATAATCCGGCAGCCTGCACGAGGTCATGGGGTTCAATGTTTGTTGGCTCGGTGAACTAGGGGCCCAAAGTGTAGCCCGTCCAAATGCAATTCTTGAAAGGGTTCACGTTGACCCATGGTCGTGGGAGTGGACAGAGTTGGTTTGTGTGCAATGTTGTCTCCATCGCAATAGAAAAAAGTGTGGGTTTGTGATCGCATCATTAATGAGCATGAGGCTCACGTGTGAAGGGTTCCGATGAAATGGATCTGCCACGTTAGCCCACCCTAGTTTGTACTATCAGGTGAATGTGAACGGACTCAAGCATTTGCTCCACCGCGCCTGTTGTTGTGAGAGGTTTGGTTGCATCAGGAAGTATGTGAGAGGGTTGTGGTCTATGACCACCATTCTTTGTTCCTCTGGGTAGCACCATAGTTTGAATGCATGTACGACTGCTAGTAGCTCTTGATTCCTAGTGGTGTACTTGGTCTCTGCATCTAAGAGCTTGCGGCTCTCATAGGCAACAGTGCGGCCGTCTTGCACGAGCATGGCTCCCAACTCTGTAGCCGATGTACCTCCTATGGCTTCTTTGGATCTAGGAGTGCAAGTACCAGTGCCGAGATCAGCATCGCCTTCATAGTCACAAAAGTCTCACTATGTTTACTTACCAAATCCATTTGCTCGCTTTCCGGGTCAAGACAGTGATAAGGTTCACCAACGTGGGGTAGCCTCACATAAACTGTTGAAAGTAAATTGTGAGTCCAAGGAAAGAGTGGAGCTGACCCAATATCTTGGGTTGAGGCCATTCTTTTACGACATACTCCTTGTGAGGGTCCATCCGGATCCCCTCACCTCTGAGAATGTAGCCAACGTACTCCAACTCCGGCTGTGCAAACTTGCTCATACTTCTCTTGGCAAAGAAACAGTTCTTGTGGAGAATCTCAAGCACCATTCCAAAATGTCGCTTGTGTTCTTTGGGGTTCTTGAAGAAGATAAGGATGTCATCGAGGTACATCATGACCAACTTGCGGAGGTGTTCATGAAAGATGTTCATCACTACTTGGAATGTCGCAGGTACATTCGTCATTCCAAAGCAGAGGACCCGGATGTTGGTAGTGTCAAAAATGAGTTGTGAATGTCGTTTTGGGTATATCCTCCTCCGTGATACATTTTTTATGGTAGCTCTGTTATAGATCCAGGAAGTGAAGAATTTTGCTCCTTGAAGTCAGTCAAATAGGTCCTTGATGCGCGAGAGCGGGTACTGGTTTTTTACAATGAGTTTGTTGAATTCCGAATAGTCCATGCACATCCCAAGGCCACCATCTTTCTTGTTCACAAATAGGATAGGCACTCCGAAGGATGAAGAGCTTGGCTCAATCCAACCCTTCCGAAGGTACTCCTTGATTTAGGCTTCCGCTTCTTGCCATTCTGCTTGGCTCAAGCGACACACAGACCAGAAGAGAGGCACAGCCACGGGCTCCAATGGTGTGTCCAACCATTTGTCGAGGTAGTAGCCCATCCAGCAGTGCCTCAAAATGTCTGAGAATTTTGAGAGTATGTTTGTGACCCATTGGGGTACCTCACTCTTTGTCTCGTTGTATGTTTTCTTCAAGGTTACAAGAAGACAAAGGTAGCCTTGTCAAAGTCTTACATTCACTTGGAGCGCTGAGAGGCTTCATTGAGCTTTTGTTTTATGTTGTTGAATTTATGGGATGGAAGACAGTATGACCATCCTCTGTCCACTGCTGATCTATACCGTCTTTGAGTTAAAGCACATAAGTACCTTGTGGTTCACAAGCCACGGGTCCCTGAGAAAAACATCAAACGGATCCATGAGATCAAGCATGGTGAGGCGGACACTGGTCGTGAAGCCGGGTAGTGTGAGCCGTTCCACACAGTCACCAAGGATTGGTCCCTTCTTGTCATCACCGACGACCACAGTACCAGTGTGAGGTTGAACTTCAATTGCCACGCGTATGCAAATGCACCGTTCACAAATGAGACATACGAGTTTGTTATCAAATTGCACAGTCATGGATACTTTGGATTTCCGTACATAGAGGCTCACTTGGGGCTTGCCCTCAAGGTAGTAGGTCCACTAGGCATGAATGCTTCTTTGCAGCTCAACCGTACCATTGAGTTGTTCCCACATGCGATGTCCTTTGGTGAATTTGGCTAGCAATTTCCATCCTTTGAATGCGGACTTGTTCATTTCTGGACCCACAAGCACGGCCACTATTGTTGATGTTATCATGTTCTTCTTGTGAGCCTTGTGTGCAGATTCNATCACATGTCGCCAGCTTTCTTTCATGGCTACAACTTGGCTTGTGCAATTTTCAATAGTTTCTCTTGACACGTGTGAGAGTGGGCATGAGCGATCATGGTAGAGGGACTCATGATTCAAGAAGGGCACATAAATATTGAGAAGTGTTTTGTCAACAAAGAGCTAAAGTTTTTTATATCATTATCGCAGAACATGAACATCATGTCCTCATCATTCCTATGATTCAGAACAACCCCAAATAGCAGCCCACTGGTAGCTATTTGGGATCGTGAAAATCCTGCTCACAACCATGCTGGGAACATTGGACGCGTCCCCATCACCTCCCTCAAAGTCCTGGTTTTTGTCACGGTGGCAACCGTGTCCACGCTGACCACCTTGTGCCCCTGGACACTAAATGGCTCCAAATGCCTGGCCTTGGCGCTGCCCATGAGGGCGTCCCTGGCCGGTAGGGGCATTCACGTTGCCATCGTGCTGCCCACCCTGGTGCTGACCACCCCCATGGAATTGGTTCTGGCTATCGCCGTTGAATCGATTTGGCCCTTCGCCTTGGCGCGTACCATGACCGAGCTGTTGGCCTTGCTGTGGTCCCTGCTGCTGCTGGTAGTCACGCTTGGGGTAGTCGCACCCAATGTGCCCAGCCTGGTGGCAACGTCTGTAGATGATGGAGGAGCGGGATTTTTTCTTCCCATCTTGCCAGAAGAACTTCTTGGAGGGCTCAGACGTTGCATCCCCTATGCACTTTAGTGGACTGCCCGTTGGCACTGACGGCGCCTCAAGTACCAGCCCGCTTTCACGTGCGTCACGATTCCATAGGCTAAAAATCTACTTGTATACCTCGCACACACATGCTGTCAGTGCATGTAGGGACTTCCACTCCTTGCCATTATTGTGAAGGTAGAAAAATTGCAACTGAGGGCTGGCCAAACCACTTTGGAAGAGTTCAATCTTGGCCTACTCTTTCAGGTGGAAATCTTGGATCTTCTTTGAAGTATTTAAAAACACCAAAGCATAGCGCTCCACCAACATGCTCCCCTGCACATAGTTCTCAAGCTCCTCCTTTGCCTTCTGCAAGTCAGCTGGATTGGACTACAACTCACTCATCACTTCACAGTACTCCTCCCAGGTGGGGTCTGAGTGTTGTTGTTTTACTTGCATAGACCAGTCAGTTTCTCAAACATCTTTGGCTTCAAGGAAATCATGCCCTGCGCACCCCACTCCTCTTCCTTGATCCGAGCAAGGCGGAGGTGCCTTTGATGAATCAGCAGGGACGTGTTGATGTCTCACGTGCCATTGTAGCAGTCAGTCGGGTCGAGAACCATATTGTTTCCAATCCCGCCTTCGTTTTGGGCCCGAGTTGGAGCTGCGCAAGCCCATGCTCTAGGCTCGTTTGCTTCCAAGTGGGTAGCAAGATTGACTGCCGGAGCTTGACACGCGTCGCGAAGATTTGCGCGCTCACTTTTTGTGCTTTCACGCTTGTGGCGATCCAAATCTGTCCCAACTCCACCTTGTGTGACATGTAACACAACGCATGGCATTGAGTGTTGCGTTGAGCACATCACGCAAGTTTTTTGGCTTCCTTGCCACAAAGCTCCTCGAGCGCCTCCTCTGCCACCTTTGTGCGCTGGTGAGCAGCCGCGACCTCGCGCATCAGCTTCCCGTTCTCTTCGTATAGCTTCTCGTTCATTATTGCACCATGAACTGCAGTTCACGAAGCGTGATGCGCACCATGTCATTGTTGTACGCGAGTGCACCCATGACGGCCACGGCTAGCATGAAGTCCTCTGGGGGGAGGCCAGAAAGGAGGTGGTTGAGCTCTTCGTCGACATTCAACCGACGTGCAGCGCTATCGAGCGCATGTTACGCTGCTGCAGAACTCAGTAGGCTCACAGGTTGGGCTCACTCCCCTCCCGTCAAAGCAAGGACATGACCCTCATCGTCCACACACTCAGTGATGTGTTCTACTATGTTAGCGCCTACGTCAGGTTCCTTTAGCATGGACTTTCCCACCTCACTGCCCTTACTTGTAGTGTCATGTGCATCCGGTTCGTTGTCAGTTTTGCGATCTTCTTCAATGACAATGCAATGTGCTGGCTCATCAGGCGACTCATCTCCATGCTCATGACCTTCGGCAATCCTGTCGAGGTTGTCACCATCTGCGGTGTTCCCCTTGGTGGCCTTCAACCCCTTGTCGTTTGTACGAGTAATCAAGACAGGCGTAACTTTGTTTCCAAACCCAAGCTCGACGGCAAGCGACCGAGTTTTCCCATCGCCTTGCCGAGCGGCCGCAACGGGAGTCTCGCAGTGCTGTTGATGCTTAGGAGATGTTGGTGCTCCGCCTCTTGGTGATGCTGTCCAGCCATCTCCCCCTCTAGTCATCGTCTCCCAGTGCGACTTCGCGAGGTGGACCCCAGGCGCTAATGTCCCACGACGCTCCTTGGATCACAATGGCGTGCATTCATTGGAGCCGCGAGGGCTCGTGTTCATCGGAGCACTTCCCAAGACCGTGGAGAGTCCAGTCCCAAGGCCGGTCATCATCGTGGCAAGGCCTTGCTTTGGGTCTCTCACTCTCCAATCTCCTCCTCCAACCCCCTCTCCCCTCTCCCTTTTTTTTTCTTTTTTAAATGTGTTTAGGACACACTACTTGACTATGTGTGCCTCGCTTCAAACCCGTAATGGACGGAGGTGGATCCAAGACAAACCTCCTTCACCTTGTCTCTCTTCTCTCTCTCTCTCTCTCTCTTTTGGAAAAGGGGAGAGGGCAGGCAATGTTAATCAGCACCAACTGTCTTATTCAAGTCATAGATTGGCAGGTTGGAGAAAGAACTGCAGACTAGAGTGGTAATTACAAGGTAGAGAAAGCTTTTCTAAAGGTAACCGCAGAAAGATAGTACAATGGTGAAAGCAAGTACCATGATGTGGTAGAAGACAGTTATGCATATCTAACAAAAAGAAACGGTGCTGAAAACAGAGGAATGGAGGCCAAGTTATGGCTCTCCATACTACTTTCTGCCTGGAGAACCCGGGTCTGGCGCGTCCTCTGTTCTTAACGCGTTGGACATCCGCCAAGAAATAGCTAGAAGCTCGTGGCTCGCCCCTTGTGTCTTCCTTGTTCCTGTAGCAAGAGGTTGATGTGGCAGCTTTCTGGTCAAGTAAGCCATTGAGAGAGGTCGAGTGCAAAAGTAGGTGGATTTCGTGGAGGTCGGGTGTGCGCGCTTGGATGTGGTGGAGATTGGGCACCACCGGAGAGCGTTCAACGAGCTCCACCAGAGGTCACCTGCTGCTCGTTATTTGAGTTTCCCCTCTGCACACTGTGAGAGAAATTTCACAAAGGAGTGGAGATGAACAACGTTGTCAGCAGTTGACCTGGCTCTGACATTGATGTAAAGAGGGGATGTGTGACTTAGCGTCAAAAGGCTTGGCAGGCTCGGAAAAAGTGGTCGTTGTAAAACTGAATAACCGTCCTCCGTCGTCGGAGTGGTCTTTCCTTACCTGAGACGTCATGGCTCAACACGCCTTTTGAAACTACATTGTTTCTTTATGAAGTTATTATTTGTTCATTATTCATAATGATTTATGTATTCCGTTAGAAGGCTTACTCTCTCCTAGCGAAGCCCATACTTCTCGCAAGAAGCGTGGCCGCACCCTTGCCACCATGTATCTCTACCTCACCGAATGGCAGCAACTGCCTCTCACAAAATGTTGGTCCTGCCAAGGCGGCTCTTGGTACGCCTGATCACCTCCCTAAGAGTTGCTCCAGTTTACATCACCCTCTCCCTTTCCCTCTCTCCCTTTCCCTCTCCCAGTCCCTCTTCCTCTACCTCTCCCTCTCCCTCTTCCTCTCCCTCTTCCTTTCCCTCTCCCTCTCCCTCTACCTCTCTCACTCCCTCTACCTCTCCCTATCCCTCTCCATCTCCCTCTCCCTCTCCCTCTCCCTCTTCCTCTCCCTCTCCGTCTCCCTCTCCCTCTCCCGCTCCTTTTTTGCTTCCATCTCCCTCTCCCTCTCCCTC
>SZWC01002840.1:205269-216022 GCA_023375785.1 Penium margaritaceum | reverse complement strand
TAGATGTAGATATAGATATAGATATAGATATAGATATAGATATAGATATAGATATAGATATAGATATAGATATAGATATAGATATAGATATAGATATACATATAGATACAGATATACATATAGATATGGGTATGGATATAGATATAGATATAGAGATAGATATAGATATAGATATAGATATAGATATAGATATAGATATAGAGTAAAATATAGATACTAGTTTAGATACTAATATAGATACATATTTGGATATAAAAAATATAAAGATGTAGATATTGATATGGATATAAGTAAAGATAAAGATACATATATACATATAGATAAAGATGTAAATTTAGATATATATAGATATAGATTTATATATATAGATTTATATTGATATAAAAAAGAACTAAACATGATACATATATAGATAAACATATAGATATAGACATAGATTGAAATATAGATATACATAGAAATATATCTTTAGAAATAATATTCACATTTTATGTTCCATAACATGTTAGTATTCATCATAAAATATAATATTCACTTCACATGTTCCATTAATATTGAAGATATAATATTCAAATTCATTATTTACATAAAATTTTATGATTCATAAACAAATATTCACATATCATATTTACAAAACCTTTTCCATAAATATTGATCTTAGATTACGTATACGTCTATATGAACACATAAGTACGTAGATAAATTTGACAGTCGAATGAAGATGAAAAAACGTTTTTCAAATGTATTGAATGTCATTAGAGGATTTAAAATCCTTCTATAGTGTCTTAAGGTTCTATTATAAATCGTTTTGAACTCAAAATATAGCATATTATCACTTGATCAAGGTTTATGAATTAAAAGGACTGTCATTTTAAATCTCAAATTTTCACCATTATAAGAAAATTTCGTTCTTTCACAAATGTTCCCTTTTCTAAGTGTAGATGTTTCTACAGGATTCTGTCCTTCACGGAATTCTAAACATGTACATTTGTAGATTTATTAGGCAACGTGCGCTTGGTTGTAACATTCATAATTGACCTACTTTCTTCTACTTGCATTGAGTTCAGATCGAGCATATAGTTTGAACGTTATAGGGATGGAAATTTTCTGGGTCTTATAGCCGCGATCAAGAAACGTTTTCGGATTTATTCTACAGACTATTCTTCCTCATCATCATGGTTTTCCTCATAAAGTATCTAAATACGCGCTATAGTGTTTGGTCGCCACGATGAAGTTTTGTTGCACGTATATAATGTCGAATCTGTTACCGTGCGTGTATGTACACATTTCCTGGTTAGTGCGCGTGGATTATGTCTTCACTGTCACAGACACGGCCATCTACTAGAAAGTTGAGCATGTGAAGGCGCAGGTTCGCAGATAGCAAAGACATTCCTCTCACCAAGCATGCATCTGCACGCGTTTAAGGAAAACCTTCTCTGACGACCGAAAATTGCACGTAGGGTGGTTCTGTTATTGCTTTTGAGCAGAGCTGAAATGTACTCAGGCAATCAAGATTCATAGCTATTCTGCCGAGATCCCCCACATTAATACCCATATCTAAAATTTTCAAATGGATACGGCGTACATTCCTCCCCTCACATTAGAGGCTTACTTTGTTCATGATTAAGGGAGGGGAATCTGTTGTGGTAAAAAGCCAAAAATAATATGTTGAGTTACAATAATGACCTTAAATATCTACTCTTAAGTGTTGCAACGTCGAGCAAAACATGGGTGGTTCACATAAGTCATGTGTGGAGCAGTCGCAATTTGAGGAATTCAGAAAATTGGTAGCCATAGATTGACTTCAATGACACCTTTCAAATATGTCGAGCAGATATGTACATACCATAACGAGGCACATAATGAGGTATATCTTTGGTCTTGGGAAGTGACCTCAAACCATACATGTAAAGCCACATCGTGGGTGGTCACATTGAGAAACTCTGTCAAGAAGTCTGGGTTTTTCAGTAATATCAAGGCAAGGTTAAAAAAATCCAGCACCATTGAGAAGTCAAGCGGATGTTATCAAAACTTCAATACAGATTCTAACACTTCTCTTGAAATTTCCACAACGTGGTCAAACGTGTTGGAAACATGAAGAACGGGAAACCAAGAGTGAATGGAGGTGGCCAAATTTTTCTTGGCCAATCATCATTAAAAATCCCGACGTTGATGAATAGTGGGCTGTAAATGTAATGACACAAATATCGAATCACGTAGTTTCGGGACTCCCACCTTTAGTCATGTAGTCATAGCATGTTACTTGACATACATCAATGACGCCTCTAGTAGTCGTGAGTTAAATGATCTACATCTCCAACAATTTCATAGGGCTCCAAACAGTTGGGAGCCTTGCCACTCGACCACATACTCTGTTGTTTTCCCATGGTGCCGATGTTCCAGCATTTCCTCAGTAAATTCATTTATATATTGTCCACCTCAATGGGAGGATGAGAAGCTGTAGCCTTGGTGCCAAATCTTGCCTTGGGGTGATGAGCTTTGCTTGATCTTGCACCGATGGAAGACTGGATGGATCACGATGCAATTAGGGTCAAAACATCAATGACTAGTGTTTTCACATGTTAAATATCACATGGCCCCAACCATCAGGGTTTGATTATTTGGCTTGAGTAGGAGGCAATGGCTAGCCCTAAAGATTTTGTTAGTGTGGCTTTGGTTTGTCACTTGCTTCATCATTGCTTCAGTCTTTGGAACGAGGGGGCATGTTTCCGCTTAGATGCTTGAGAAGTCTTATTTAGTCACCCCTCGTCCATACACTTGAAAAATTACACCTCTTTAACACATATACGGGAATTTCTCACAGCTATATTTTTTCCGTTAATACTTTTTCCTAGACAATTATTCTATGTAGATACATACAACTGTAATTACCTTGAAGGTTCTTAGAACATTCCTTGAAATAAATATAAAATGACACATTTTATGCCTTTCACATATATTTGAAATATATGTGTCTAGCGAGAGACATTTTTAAAATATGTTCTTTGTAGTGAACCACATCAGTCACTATTCCGTACGTTTTTAAACATTTGAACTATTGTCATGTATTATTCGCAAGTACAATTCAAGAAGTTTTTTCCATTCAATATTTAGTTCGACCAATGAGGCCACGTGCACTTGAACAACTAGTCAAAGTTAAGTGTATGTGGAAGTGATAGTAGAGAATTTTTTTGATGTTATGGGACCTTTTATCTTCATGATGTCAAACTTTCATGTGATTGGTAGCACCAGACCTCATCCGGTTGTTGACAAACCATTAAAAATGGTTGGTTGCAAGGTTTTTTCTTCCTTGAGGTTATGCAAAACAATTAAATTGTCTCCACGTATGCAATCAAAGAACTTTGGTCAATCAAAAGCTCTTTGTTATGTGTATTGGAAGAGAAAAGGTTAATGAGGATTTGGAAGAGAAAAATTGTGCTATATTTGTATATTGAGGCTTCAGTTCATCACTGGAGAAAATAATAGAATATAGTATAGTTCCATAGTATTTTATGTATTCAAACTCCATACTTGACAAATGGTGGTCGTCTATAGTCTGTGTAATGCAACTTTCAAATGGTCAAATTTATATGGTTAATAAGAGTGAATGAGCTGTTTTTTTAGAAATAGAAGAAAATTATCTGAAGAGGGAAGATACAAAACCGTCGTGGCAAAATAGACACCAACATTCTGGTTTTGTACATTGCAACTTATGCTAACATATAATATCAAGGAAAACCAAATGCATGATTCCTCTTCTGTGTTAAGGCAGACGGTGAGCACATACACTTGTATACACATTTCTTGCATACCTCATTCATCAGCTTGCACACCATCACATACATTTGCCTCATACGCTTTAATGTGCCCAGTGTTGGCGAAGCTCATGATCCTATTGTAGGAATTTGATAGGTTAGGGGGGTTCAACCTGTTCTTGAACTTGACAACAAACTTGAATATTGTCAAGTAAAAGTTGACTAGTAGATGGACGATCATCAAACTGGTCGTGCGCCTATCACACAGCGGAAGAATGGACTCTCTTACACGTAAAAGTCCTACGCAAAATCACACTAGGCGTTCACATAGATTAACCTTTCTCACATAGACTGGCAAGAACACCTTATGCACACTCTACATAAGCATGAATACACATTCAATTAGCATCACAAAGTTAGAGATGTCCCTAGACTTACAAAAATCACTAGAACATCATAAATAGTGATGAGTCAAACAGGAAAGTGTCTCCAACAAGTTGGAGAACACCGACTTACACCTTACCATTGTGAGGGCCTGAGAGAGGGAGCTCAAACCACTTGTGCCAGCTTGTACTACTTGTGCTAAGTTTGAATTTAGACACCAACTCTTAATGCAAGGGCACTGACATAACTATGTGCATTGAGCTATTGGAAATTAACAACATAAATAATCTAGGGTCTTATTGGCCTTGTAGCTCTTGCTGATGATGAAGCGGTATATTCCCTTTGGGTAATACAAGGAAGTACCATTTTATGAAGAGGTACATCTGAAGGTGGCAATATGTGGAAGCTCTTTGGTGGTGTGGCAAACACAGGGTCTTCAAAGGAAAAATTACCCCTTGATGGTTGGAAGAGAATGGGAGCCTAGAAAGGATGATGAAATAGAATATGTTGTTGGAATAATTAATTTTTCTGTTATCAAATGTTTGCAAGAAAACCTTTGAAGCATCTTCATGGATTTGCTGTGGATAATTCCCTAAGATGGTACATCATATCAATGAGCCTCTAACATCGTCAGTTACCTAACTCTTGGGAATGGTACAAAACGTCTCCGTATGATATAAGATTAAACATTTTCCCATAACTCAACATATAAAACGAGTCATGTTTCTAAGTTGTGCAGTTGAGCATGAAAGGTCGAGGCATAGCATTGACGAGAAACCATTTCACTACTGTAGATGGTGTATATATCAATGGCATAATGTTACACACTACCCAGATATGACTAGCACAATAACATTACTCTCCATTTGGTTTATGAAATTCATCATATCCAGAAGTTTCCCAATCATCTTACAACATTTCACTGTACAATGTGTCATGGTTAAGGACATCATGGAAGATCTCTTAGGAGCTAAAACCTCTTACAAGAAGGAGATATAACTACACACTAAGGTCATTTTCTTCATGTGTTGCATATTCGTTAGATGTTGTGATTTTCTCTGCTCAAGAAACATGTCATACAAAATTAGACCACCTACCGGTTGTCACACATCTCATGGATCCTCTTAGTCACCTTGCTGGTACCACTTTAAATATATTCCTTGCATGCCACATGTTAAGATAACATTTGTGCCAGAACATGCTGATAGAAAGAAGCAAAATGCAGCTTTTCACATGCACAAAATAAAACAACAGTCAACATTAGCCACCTGGAAACATCAAGAACAAGGGGAAACTACCATGCAATGTCCAACACGACAATCTAGATAACCAGAAAAGTGTTTTCAGATCCCGGAAAAAGGTTCTTCTTTTATGTCCAAAGTTGGTATTAAGGTGAAACATTCCAAGTCCATACATGATTTTAAGAATAGAGTATTCATTCGATTGGCGGATGAAAATGTAACAAGTGACTATTCCAAGTCAATTTCACAAGTGAACATTAACATTCAATGTCACAAACATCAGTGGCACTTTTATGCATATTTTCTTCAGTTGGTAAAAATGGATTTTTTTTTTGGATTTTAGATAAGGGAAGGTCAACCATTCATTCATTTGGATGTATAACCATTCTCAGACCCCCAAGCATTATGTATCTATTTGGTGGAGCAGCGGGTAGGTGTTTTTTGAATAGCAGTATTGTGGAGGGGGCGTGAGGGGGGAGGAAGTATTAGTTTTTAACTTAACAGAACGTAGTTTCATGCCTATGGTTTCCCAATGACTTCAGCCATTCCAGTTAGGTGTTTAAGCCCCTTATTTAGGGAGAAAAAGGTCCCTGTTTTCCATTTCTTGATGGAATGTTCTTTCCATGTCACTTGCATTTTGGAAAGATAGCTAACAAGTTATGGTTTAAACAGAAAATTGCAAACACCAAGGTTGAATTATGCAAAAATAGATCATAGGAGACAAAACATACAATTCTAAGCCCTTAATTGTTTCCCACAAGGAAACATTTTCTTGAATTCATCAAATCCGTATCAGTTTTCCTCTTTGAGTGGGATGTGATGAGGCAACGATGGCATGGATGTCGTAGCATACAACAATGTGGCAATGCTATGATACCCTGGCCATTTCATCCTAAAGTGTGTTGCCTGCGGGTTACCCCTCTCTTTTGAATTTTTTCGTCCACTCCGCACGCCCTAGGTTATTTCCAACAGGTTGAGTTCAATTCCTCATGCATCCATGTGAAACGTGTAGCTTGGCGTGGAAAAAGTGGATACATTTTTTGTTCATTTCATTGGGCCTTTTCGTGCATGATGGTTTGGTATTGCACGTGATCAGAATCAATGGACAGATAAGATAGAAAATAGGTGTGACAAGGAACGGTGAACCATTCCTATACAAGTGTATACTGACATGGTTTTTTTCCTGTATTCTTTCTGATCAAAACCTGAAAAGTATAGTGACAATAACTCAAGTTAGGAGGCAAAATGAGCAGCATCATGCAATGGAGATGCACCCCCCGTCCCCACGGTTCCTGATTTCATGCTAGACCATGAACAGCTGATGAATGCAGAATCCTCCCGGACTCGTGGAAAATCTGACCACATCCACCTGTCCCAGTATTATCTTCATCTCCATGTAATCTCCATGTTCATTGCTATGAGATCCAGTTTTTTTCACTGCCATAAAACCTAGACATCATTTGAATGCGGCCCCCAAAGTTATTGGTTGCATGGCTTCACCCATTTGACCCCTTAGTGACAAATTTAACTCATAAAGCAGATATACAAAATTCGTATGACAGTGACGTAAACCTCATGATTTGCTTCAAATTTATTATGAGGATGCTACGATAGAAAATGTTGAAAAACAAAAGTAGGCAAAAGTTGGTCCTAACAGCAAAGTGAAAGGGCTAGGAATGACAATGAAATTTTATGTGGCAGATTTTTTTCATGCTCAAAGGACACACTAATCTAGTCTCCCGCCACATGTGCCCTCCAAAATTTCCTGTATATGGAGGCTAATGTCTTTGCGTTTTGGCATGGGAATTGAGGCCAAAGCTACTCCTAGAAAAAAAAAAATTAGCTTTCAAGATACATGTCTTTTTTGATTTCTATATTCATTGAAAGAGGTTTTGTTTTGTTTATTCTTGTACTGGAAGCAATACGGTACCACTTGGCCATGATACTTTTGTTATCATTTGTGTTTATTTCTTGTGTAGGTTTTCTTTCTTACCTCTTTGATCATCTGTGAAAAAATAGAAATCATTATTCTTTATTTAAATGAACAAAATAGATTAATTTAACTCATTATTTAAATTAATAAATCTGTGAACTGGTGGAATTTTGAGTGTTGTACACTTCAAGTGATTGAATGAATGTTTTCCTTGAAAGTGATATGTGTACACAACATTTAGCTGTGGGATCTTCAAGTTGGTGAGACTGACTCCTCCTCGGGAATTGAATCACTAAGTCTCAAGCACGACAACAAACATGTAAAGAGGGTAAGAGAAATGGTTTGAAGTGAATAGGATCATTCGGGTAAGTACATATCCCATCCAATGTGATAAAAGGGACGATTTCACATTTTCCTTCCATACCGATGGAAGCTCACAAGGTGAGACCATGTTTCCCACTTTGTGGATTTTGGAGATCAAGGTTCTTTGCCATCTTCCAAAAGATAACATGGAAACATATGGTAAGGGTTGTAGATCAACTCACTCCACACCATGCGGTGGGACCCACTGTCCCCTTTGTAATCCATAATGAACTTGTGAAGGTGAAGGCGAAAGTGTGGACGGCAAGGCAGGGTCCTCATGACGCGTACACAAATTGCTCGATCACTTCCACGGCTTGGCCCCGTACACTCTCATGGTTGAAGACAAACATGAGAAATTGATGTTTAATATGGTCATGGGAAGTGAAAATCTCCATGATGGAGTTAATCAATATCCCCTTTGAGCAAATGCCGAGCCTACCCTAGAACCAATCAAAACATGGAAATATGCTCCATAATTTTCCGATGGTAATGCCAACATCTCAAATTTTACAAGTGTGATTCAAGCTCTTTCATCCAAGGAAAAGGCTGCAAGAGAGGGAGAATAGAGTGCTGGTGCATGCACAGAGGAGGAATCCAACTCTTCCCTCAAGCTAATGGCTAACAAAGAAAGAAATGGAAATCAGTTAGAGGAAAATGACCATGAGACAGTCACGGGTGTGAGTAACCAATTTGGGTAAAATTCTCTGCTCATCAAAAGGCATGTCCATTTCCTCATGGATGAAAATAATTCCCATGAAGGAAGGTCATCTCCCAACCCATGTATCCACATGAAAACTCCAAAGGAAGAGTTAGAGATCCCTGGCCCCTGGCATAAAGATGTTGAAGAGGTGCACGAAGCTCCTGAAAAATGGTCAAACGTAAAGGACCGACTATGGAGGCAGGGTCTTGCCAGCTTGTGCTCCATCCAAAGTGCCCTTTTGACAGTGAGTTTCAATGATGCCAAGGAATTAATGAATGGACTGGAGAAAAACCTCAGTCATGAGTACTAAATCATCTTTGTTGAAATTATTTGTGGCAGGGTACACCATCACGAGAATGCTATAGTTGCACTATGGACAGACATCACCCATGAACACATTACTAGCATGAGGCTGTTGGAGGAAAAAAACTCCATGTAGAGCTTGCCATCGCCTTACATTGCACTTAGTAAGACGTTACATCTTGTGAAGTGCTAAAAGCGAATTTTATGGGATAACCTAAACTTACAAAGCTGCAATAGTGTACACAATAGGAAAGGTAGCTAAGAATTTCTTTGAGCACTACAAGAAAGCTCAAGCTAGAGTGCTTTGCTAGCTCTTGTGAGGGTGGAAGCACCCTCAAGTTTACTTACTGCTACACACTGCCACGGTTTGGACATTTCCAATGGACACAATGGTGGAGAGTGTGGAGTCCAGGGATCATAGATTGAGAGTGGGAAGAATGAGTCACAAACTGTTTTCACAGAATAAAATAATGTTTTCTTCCTTAATTAGTGAGATTACATCAGATTCTTATATCTTTTGATAAGAGATTTCAAGCTCGTCCAAGTACACATGAAATGGAGCAGTAGAGTCCATGCTACGACCATGGAAGTAACCAATGGTGGAGCCGCCCACTATACCTTGTAGGGAGGTGCTTTGATGGTAACTCTCAGAAGTGCCCTTCATGTCCCTCAATGAGACCTCCCAAGACCCTTCCTTAATGGCCCACATGCCTTTGGAGTCCAAAATTTGGCTATGGCTTGGGGTGTGGCCAGATTTTTGAACACTCACTAAAAATTGATCAATTGAAACCTCAATCTCACATGAAAAGTTTCAAGAATTTCAAATCTGCAATCAGATCAGACGTTTGACCACTCTCCAGTGGCTGAACTGGGGAATACAATAAACGACACTCATGGGATTCCAACAATCTAACCCTTGCACCGCAACATTGATGCCCTGTCCTTGAAACCTCTGACTCTTTAGCCTTCACAGTGCAGGCCGTGCTTCATTCAGCTTATATCATGCCTTTACTTGGGCTCTGTCTCAGACCTAGTGTCAGCAATCATGCACTCTGTGCCTCATCGCACTAGTGCCGCATCTTTCTTTGCCACAATGTCCTGCACATAGTGATGGCGGGTCTCAATAAGCTTGGTTCTTTCGTGCAGCATTGGGTTCTTGTTGAGGCTGATGGTGCCCATGTTGTCCACATTGAGCACCGTTGGCTTCCTTTGTGGTAACCCAAACTCCTTCAGCAGCTACTGCAGCCATGCCGCCTCCTTTGCGGCATCCGCGAGGATGGTGTATTCATCCCTAGTGTAGGACTGTACAACACAATCATGTTTCCTACTTTCCCATCAAAATTATACACCAAAAAGCACAAAGATGAATCTAGAAGCTGATTTTCTGTCATCCACATCACCAGCGACATTGGCATCCAAGTAGCCAACAAAATCGAGGGGATCACCCCATGCTCCCCCTTCAAGCAGAAGTTGCAATTATTTTATTACCTTGAGGTAGCAGAGGATCCAATTTACGGCTTTTCAATGCAGCAGCCCCGGGTTGAGCAACAAATCATCTCCCTTGGCCTTCCGTGAAGGCCGCTTGGCTATCATGGCATACATGATGCGTCCCACTGTGGATTTTTACAATAAACATGCCATCTCCTCCTCCTCACCCGTGCTCAACCCCATGCTTGAGCTCAGCTCACATGTGGTGGTCAAAGGTGTGCCAATGAGGTTCCACTCCTCTACCTTGTAGCGACGAGCATCTCCTGCACATACTCTTCTTGCCCATCTCAAGCGTCCATGCCTAGTGGTCTCTCTCAACGGCAACTCTAATGTAGTCATTGAGCTTTCCCATGTCAATCCTTATGAACTGACCTCCCAGCTGCCGCTTCAGGTTCACCTGTTCTTTTACGTCGGATGACAAAAGGAACAAGTCATCCACGTAAAGGATAGTATTTTGGTAAAATTCTGGCTGCTTTCACAGGTGCACGCTGTGATATACCTCACAATACATGAAGCCAAGCTTGCGTTAGCCCATAAAGCACCTTGCAAAGCCTCCACACCTTTTGCGGTAGCACACCCACCCCCC
>SZWC01002840.1:189339-205261 GCA_023375785.1 Penium margaritaceum | reverse complement strand
CCCCCCCCCCCCCCCCCCCCCCCTCTGGCACCTCCATGAGGACCTTTTTTTACATCCATTTTGTGGACCTCATAGTCCGACACTGCAGCCAACGAGAGGGTAATCCAGATGGATGAAAGCTTGGTGGCCAGTACAATGTATCATCATTGTACTTACCTTTTAGCTGAGTGTACCCCTTTACCACCAGCCGCACCTTGAACCACTCCATCTTCCCCTCCTTGGTGAGCTTCTTCTTGAAAACCCACTTGGATCCAATCTCCTAATTTTCATTCTCCTTAGGGGAAACATGCTCAGATTTTATTCATCCCTCCCCATTATCCTCATCCTTCCGTTGTTATGCTTCCTGGCTCCTCTTGTGCAAAGATTGCTCAATTGAACCTGGTCCATATGCCCACTGCAGTATCATACCGTTTTGTAGTCCTTCAGAACTTGCATCTATGGGGTTTCTGTTGTTAGGGCGGCAGCTGCTTCTCATTGAAGCACCGCTCATGCTGGTGGCTTGCTCTCCCTTTCTTTGAGACCATCAAGACATAGACTCAATCCCTGCCTCCTCATTCGGCTCCACTACTGCCATCACGTTGGAGTCACTATTCAAATTGGCTGATCCCAGATGAGTCGCTTCCCCATCCCCCAGATGGTGCCCACCAGTCGAAGCTGCTTGGATGCCAACCTCATTTGTGTCCTGTGGTGTCTCCTCTTGAAGGAGTGATAGCCACTTGCAATTCTTGGAGAGACCCACGTCATTGTCAATCCAGCGGCATTCCTAGTTGAATGTGACGTCATGAATGTTCATGAAAATCTATGTTTGTGGGTCACAAAGCTGGTTTGCCTTGCTACTGCTCTTATACCTGGAGAGAATACACCAGTGATTCCACATATCCAGCTTTCCCTGGCCCTCCCGTGCCTGCACAAAAGCATGTACAACTTAGCCAAATATATAGAGGTGAGCCAAACTTGGTTTCCTTTTGTTGCAAATTTCTAGTGGCAACTTCCACACGTTGGAATCTGCTTCTTTTAGTAGCTTTTTTGGCATAAAATTGATGACGTGGACTACTGTTCTCACTGCTATGTCGCAAATGTTTTGTTCCAGGCAAGCATTGCTGAGCGTGGATCTGACCATGTTGAGGATGGTGTAGTTCGCCCTCTCAGTACCACCATTCTGCTACAGGGAATGTAACATTTTTGTTTGCCACTCGATCCCCTTGCTTTTTATCCAATTCCAGCAGCCCTCGTACTTACCGTCATTGTCGCTCTAGAAGGCCTTCACCTTCAAATCAGTTTGCCACTCCACTATGGCCACAAACTCTTACTTGCATGATAGCACACCCTCTGTTTTTCCAACGGAAAAATGAAGAGCTGGAAGTTGTGGTTGTCATTGAAGGTGAAAAAGTAGAAAGCACCCCCAACGAATGCATTGAGCAGCCCACACACAGTGGTGTGCTTCACCTCCAACTCTGCCAATGCATGCGTTCCTTTGCCTCTGAATGGCTGCCATGTTTCCTGCACACCAGGCACAGCTTGCACAAAGCCTTCTCAGCTACTTCAAGGAACTTGACCTAAATACCATTCAATATCTCCCAAATTTCCATATCCCTCAAGATTTAGGGGGCAATGTGGCATTGCCAGATGCTCCCCCAAATGTCGACCCACTAAATGGCGGGGACCTGGACCTATGGTGTCAGAACCTGAATCCGACAACAATACTTCCTCGGACTGAACTTCGGAAAATGCACCAAGACATCCGGTGCAAGTCCACGAGTTCTGCTCCGCACCCAACGGCCATAAGCGAAACGTACAATAACAAGCGAAGAACCAAGGCCGTTGGAACAACATGCGAACATACTCACGACGCGTCTGGCTAGCGTTAAGAAGCCGTTCTCACTGCTGGTTTGTCCTGTTCTGAGCTGTATATACAGAGGATGTTCATTCCCTCTCAAAACAACCAGAACAGTTCTGCCCATCCTGTTCCCCCTTGGTTCCGCGGCTTCGCCGCCGTGTCTTCGCTCTGCCCGTCCCTCACATTTTCTGCCTTTGCCAACTCTCAACGCTTCGCTCCGTCACTCTCGCTCCTTCGCTCAGCTCTCACGCTCCGCCAACCATCACTCTACCTTGCAGCATTCTCTCTCACATCGACCTGTCTACCTCTGTTACCTCGCGTCTCAGCCTCTATCAAGCTCCCGCGACTAACTCCTCGGACCGCTCTTGCCTACGTCACTCTGCTGACGTACACTTGCATGCTTCGATGCTTCTGCTTGCTTCTGCTGCCGCTGCTCTCGTTGCTGCATTCTTCTGACATATGGCACCGACCAAGTTTCGGTGCCATAGGTCCAGATCCCCGTCATCCTTCCTCATGGGATTGGCGGCGTCAGACCCCATCTGACTACTGAGGCCCTTGGGGCGGAGGAGGTATACGTCCTCTTCTCTCTCCCAGGATGCAACCACCTTGTTATCCCCCTCCTTCTGGATGATTTCCTGCTCTCTGAAAAGCACCTTGAGGCCCTTGTCCATAAAGTGGCTTCGACCCAAAGTTGGGCATGTGGAGCATGTCTTATGCAGTGACTGTGATAGTTTTTCCATCCACCACCAATTCAATGTGGTGACTTGAGGGGATTAGGTCGGAGTCGCTAAGTTGATCAAAGTCAATATTAATGTCCGCTTGACTTGACCCCCCTCTGGCATTTCAGGAAATTTTTGACCCCTTTTTGGTTAGGAATATTTTGGAACAGTGCAGGGACTTTTGTTTTGGAGGTCAAGATTGATCCCCACGAGCACAGAACAGCCTTGAGGCTGGTCTGCTGAGCCCGGGTCTGCGTTGTGAGGCCTGAAGGGCCACAGGTTTCAAGGACAGCCTCGAGGCTTGGTCTGCCGGGCCACTCACTGTGTTGTCGACTCTTTGGATCTTGTGCTGAAAGATGTGGAAAGAGAAGGAGTGGGGCTCCAACCTCATCAGCAAGGCAGAGCGCATTGTGTCTTTTTTCCGGAACAAGGACCTGCTCAGGTCTTGGCTGAAGAGAGAGTGTGGCTTGATGCTGCAGCTCGTTGTGGCCACCTGTTTCGGGTCATTGCATAAGGGTCTGCTGAAGCTACGTGAGACACTTGTGAAGATAATCAGCAGCTCAAGGTGTATTGAGTTCCAAAATATTGGCAAGGATGTTGGGTGCAAGGCAAAAAAGGAAGAGATTGGCAAGCTTGTGAATATGGAACTGTTTTGGGTGCAGGTCAAGGCAATGACAAAGCCCTTGTTTTCAAATTTCCTTGCTATACATAAGGCTGAAGGTGCAAGGGGGACAGCTGGGATTTTTTGTTAGACTCTATTGGACACAAAAATGACTATAGAATCTCTTGATTCATCCTGGGTCAGTCTTCGTGCTCCATGCAACACTGAGTGGGTGAATTTTGTTGCTGAGCGTCTGAGCTTCCATTGGACTAACCAAGTATCATGTCTCATAAATTCCTCAGATCATCACTTCCACCCACAGAAATGTGGCCTAAATTTTGATGGCAGCGAGAAAATGGTGGAGGCGTGGAATATAGTCTACAAAACACTGCTCGTGGATCAGCATGACCAGGACTGGGAGGTTCTGCAGTGGGATCCAAACCCATCTCATGAGCCCCCATTGTAGCAGGTTCAATGGCTGTAGTAAGTACTGCAGCCGGATCTTCTGCGAAGGCCTCTGATCACTATAGGAAACTTTGCAAAGGCCGATGGGACTAGTCTGCTACATGCCCACATGCTGTTTTGCACTTTCCAGTTTCATTTTCTTCTTTTCCACTGCTCCATCATGTGTCTCCTGATTTGCATTACCGCTCCACCTCAAAATGTATATGTAATCCATGCTTTACATGATATTCCAACGGGGTTGAGTAGTGTTCCCCTGAACCTGTTTACTAACATAGGTAGTTGAGACTATGGCATATGACTTGAAGAATGTTAAGATGTGGCATTTCTGACAACTTAACTACACTGTCAATGTGACGAAAATGGTACAATTTGGGGTTGGACATGTAAGTTCTTGCAGTTCAACAGAACCCTCAAAGATAGTTATGGGTCAAATTTCCGTGAACTTGACAAAATTCAAGTGGTGTAGGCCATTTCATTGTCAGATCCCAAGTTGAATTTCAGGCCCAGATTGACTTGGGGTCTGAGGAGCCGAATTTTGACTTTCGACATTGCAACTTGGGATTGAATAAGACTTTGAAAAGTCAACATGTGTCCCTTTTTCCCATGAGCAACTATTTTTTTCCTTTGGCAGCTGTCGTGTGCCGCTCCGAGGTACCATAGGTGAACAGCACCACCCGGTTACATTGCATGTGGTGACCTGATCCAGATTCAATCACAGTGGCCTCTGGATCCGTAAAATGAACAGACTTCCATACCATGAATTATTCTTCATTTTTCATACCAGCATTCCCTTGCTGGTTTGACTTCTTCTGGGGGAAGGTGCACACATAGAAGCCCTCTTTGCCACAATGGTAGCACTCTCCTTTCTTTTTACCTTTCAAATTCTTATCTCCTCCTCCTGCTTGAGGCTGGACAACACAGGAAAAAAATGATGATGCCCCAATTTCTCTTCCACCAAACCACATTCATTCATTGCGGATGCATTCAGCCACCTAGGGATACTTCAGCTCATTATCAGGCCAGCTGCAAAAAAACGTGATCATGTGACTCTAACTGTTTTATAAGGCCTGGAGGAGGATCATGGCTTGTATCTGCGGGTCGACCTCCCAACCAATGAGCTCGATAGCAAGGGACTCAACCTGATGCAGTATTTGCATGATTTCACTGCCTTTATTACCTCATAGGGTGACAAGCTATTTGAAGAAAAAGAACTGGTTTGCCAGTTTTCTCAATTGGTAGATAGGGAAGAAAAATTCCAGTCCTCTGTAGCCTATGTACATCTTGGGATAAGTGCTCTCTTTGGTAGAAAAAGTGCCAACACAAACAAAGCAAACACCATCTTGCTGTGCTTCTTGTACACGTCGACTTGCTCTGGCTTCATAGTGTTTGAAGGAGCCGTCTCTTCACCCTTGAACAGCTCAAGCAGTCCCTTTTCATCAATGTAGACCTCAAATTTTCACCGCCAGATGGGGAAGCCCATCTTGTCGGAAGTGGTGACAGCAGGAGTGCTCTCTTGATCGGTCCTTGGTATTGCACACAGTGCGAGAATAGTAGAAGGGGACTAGGGTCCCTCTAGAATGTTGTTCCATAACCGTTTGTTGGCTCTGGTGGGTGTAGAAGCACCCTCAAGGATGTGTATCATTCACTTTTGCATGCTTTCATGATTTGGGGATGGCCAATTGAAAGAATGGTGGAGAGTGTGGAGTCAAAGGAACACAGATTAAGAGTGGGAAGAATGAGTGATAAACACACTGTATTCAAGAAAAGTACGTTTTTTTCTATTCAAATAGTGAGATTTATGTCATATTCTTATATCATGTTAAAATAATTTCTTAACTCATCTGAGCATGCCTGATATAGCAAACCAGAGTCCCAAGTACAGCCGTCAAAGTAAAACATGGTGGGACATGCCACCATGCCACGTAGGGAGGCAAAGGGAGGCAGTTCGATAGTGTTTCATTGAAGTGCCCTCCCTGTTCCTCAAACATGGAGGAGGGACACCCTGATCAAGAAGACCTCCCACGTCCCTTTCTTCATGGCCCACGTGTCTTTTGAGCCCAAAGTTTGGTCGTGGATTTGGGCTTGGCTAACTTCATGAAGATTCACTCAAAATTAGTGAGTATTCAAAGCTTGATCTTACACAAAAATTTCCAAGAAGTACATCTATGCAATCAGATCAGATTTTTTACCACTCTCTAATGGCTGAACTAGGGGATATGATCAACGGTACTCGTGGCAAGGGATACGTAATTCCAACAGTATCCCATTTTCACTGAAGCATTGATGCCCTGTCTTTAAAACATGTGACCCTTTAGGCCTCACTATGCAGACCAAGCTCCATGGAGCTCATATTAGCTGCGAGGTTGATGTACTCAGCCTCGGTGCAAGAAAATTCCACACAGTCCTCTTTCCTGCTTGCCAATGATACTGCTGCTCCACCAAGCACAAAGACGAACCCAAAAGTTGATTCTTTGTCATCCACATCACCAGCCATGTTGGCATCCCAGTAGCTGATAAACTCTAGGGAGTCACTCCATGCTCTCCCTTCAAACAAAAGTCACAATTTTCTTATTGCCTTGAGGTAACAGAGGATCCGCTTCACTGCTTCCCAATGCAGTGGCCCCGGTTCAGTGACATACCGACTAACTTTGCCCTCTATGAAGAGCAGGTCAGGCTGCATGGCCACCATGGCATACATGATGCTCCCCACTGTGGAATTTCATGGTACACCTACCACTTCCTCCTCCTCATCCGTGCTCGGCCCCATGCTTGAGCTCCGCGTGCGAATGGGGTTTCACTCCTCCATCTTGTAGCAGCAGAGCACTCGTACATATTTTTCTTGCTCATCTTCAGCTTCCATGCCTTGCGGTCTCTTTCAATGGAAACATGGAGATACAAATAAAGCTAGCTCAGGTTCACCTGTTTTTTACCGTCCTCCTAGCTGTGGCTTCAGGTTCACCTGTTCTTTCACATGTAATGATACAAAGATCAAGTCAACCACAAAGAGGACAATAAACAACCTCGACCATGAAGTTGAAGATTTTAAACTACCACATGAGTGGTGCTTGTTTCAGCTCAAAGAGCGCCTTGTAATGACTAGACAACTTCCCGGGAAGTGCATCCACCCCTCTGGCACATCCATGAGGATCTCATGTCATGTCTGTTTTGTGGACCTCATAGACTCGCGTTGCTACCACCGAGAGCATCTTTCGGATGGCCGCAAGCTTTGCCACCAGTAAAAAGGTCTCGTTGCAGTGCTTGCCATTCCGCTGAGTACACACCTTTTCCACCAGCCGCACCTTGTTCCGCTCCATCTTTCCCTCCTTGGTGAGCTTCTTCTTGAAAATCCACTTGGAGCCAATGATTTTCATGGCCTCTGTGGTTCATTCAGCTCCCAAATACTGTTTTCCTTATGGGAAGTGAGCTCATATTTTATTTCTCTCTCCCATTTAGCCCCATACTTGCACTGTAATTCCTCCTTGAAGGTTTCTGGTTCCTCTTGGGAAAACATTTATCGAGCAAACCATGTCCATTTTCCCTCCGTAGCATCGTAATTCTTTGTAATCCTTCTTCCACATTTTCTTCTATGGAGCTGCTGTTGTTGGGGTAGCTTCTGCTGCCCCCTTATGGCACGCCTTGTGTTGCTGGCCTGCTCCCCCTCTCTTGGAGACCATGGAGATGTAGGCTCACTCCCCACCTCCTCGTTCAGATCCACTGCTTCCAGCGCTTTGGACTCACTGACCAAATCGACTGATCCCATATCAGCCGCTTTCCCATTCCCCAGATAGTGTCCGCTGCTTGGAGCCGCTCGGATGCCACCCTCGTTTTTGTCCATGTCCTTGTTATTCCAGTGGAATGCTATTAATTTTCATTGGCTTCTAGGACCACGGGTACAAGAGCTGGTTTTCTTTGCTACCGCTCACAAACTTGAGCATAATACACTGGAAAATCCAAAGTTTCAGTTTTCCCCAGCCCTTCCGTGCCTGAAAACATCATGTGAAAGGTAGCAAAATGTATGGAGGTGAGACAAATTTGGCCTCCTCCCACTCTACATTATCAGTGGAAACTTCCACAACTTGGAATCTGTGTCTTTTAGTGGCTCTGATGGGAATAGGTTCATGATGTACGCCACTTTCCTCACCGCCTCGTCCCAATACTTTTTTGTGAGGCCGCCATAGCTGAGGATGGACCTGACCATATTGAGGATTGTGCAGTTCGTCCTCTCAGTGACACAATTCTACTGCAGGGAATGTGGTGTTGTTCTTTGCCACTAAATCCCCTTGCTCTTCATCCAATTCCAGAAGCACTTATAATTACCACCATTGTCGCTCCAAAAAGTCTTCATCGTTAACTCCGTTTGCGACTCCAATGCTGCCATGAACTCATGTGTGGCAGAATGTCGCTATTTTTTTCCAAGGAAAAAATGAAGAGCTTGCAGCTGTGGCCATGATTGAAGGTGAAAAAGTAGCAAGAACCCCCAGCAGACGCCGTGAACGGCCTACACACATCAGTGTACACGACCTCCACATTTGCAAATCTGTGCACTCCTTTGCCTCCAAATGGCTCTCGTGTTGCCTTGCCCACCATACACGGCTCGCACATAGCCTCCTTGGCTACTTCAAGGCCCTTGATATCAAGACCATTTACAACCTCCCGCTTGTTGGCGAGTGAAGGTGGCGAAACTCGCCGGCCACCTTGACCGCGCGGCGGAAGGCGACGAGCGAGAACGAGAGAGAAGAGAAAAAAAAAAAGAAAAAGGAGGGAGGGGGTTGACTTGCCGGTGGTCAAGCTGGCAAGTCAACGAGTGAGAGAATCTTTTTTGTTTGTACGCTTGCGAGGACAACGTGCGACAAAAATGATTGCGCACCAGGTTTACCGGTCGCACATGGATGGCCAAACCTGGCTGTTAAGTTGACGCACGAGCATCAAACCGTAGATGGAGGCAGTTTGAGCACATGGGGCACGAGGACTGTCCATGTGCAAGCGCCGACAAGACAGCCGTGCAGGTTTTGTGCTGATTCAGCGAGATTGACCGGCAAGTCAGAAAAGTCAAGCGGGCATTTTCCAGCCGCGACTTTTCTGACTTTACACGTGTGCTCGCGCCTCTTCCAGCGCGGACAGCGTAAGTCCAGCGGTTTTCTTTTTTTCTTTGCGAAACGCCCTTCCGGCGAACCGCAACCTAGCGGCACGGGAACCGAAACAGGGCACCCGAGTCGCCTTTTTGGGGTTGAGGGCCAACAACCATCACATGGGGGGTATTCCAGCAGGTCCAGGGGCATGACAGCAGTGAAGAAAATTTTCCAACTACCCCAGTTTCTTCACCTGCGCCTCGGAGGGCTAGGGAATTTATTTTTTGGTGTGTAATTGTGCCTCTATGTACTCTAGGAGCTCCAGCTATATGAGGCACCACTCTTGTGTGTGAATTTTATTCCAAGTCAATCATTCGCTCCAAATTCTCCTATGACCACAGTAACTTTGCCGAAGTGCCAAGGACTCCATAGTGCTCCATTGATGCTGAAATTTGGAGAGCATACTCTCTGACTCCCTGGCTTTCCAACGAGCCAACAAGCGCGTTCTAACTCCATCATTTGAGTGATCTACAAACGTCATTGCAGCAGTCGAAATTCTGCCCATGTCTCTGCCAGATTTGGGATAGTGACCCAAGATCGAGTTTTGCACGTGAGAATTCTTGCTCCAAGCCTCCAATCTGTCATAATCAGTCTGCTGCGGCCTTGGTAGGACCTCAATTTGAACCAACACCGCTTTGCCATGTCCGTCACCAATGAGGGGAAGTGTGGCACAATTCTCAGTGCCGCAGTTCAGATCCCAATCACCCTTCGTCACAAGATGGATAGCGTCGGACCCCATCCGACTGTTGAGGCCCCTAGAGCAGAGGAGGAACATGCCCTCCTCTCTCTTCCAGCATGAAAACAACTTGTTTTTCCCATCCTTCCAGATGACTGCCTCCTTTTTGAAGAGCTCCTTGAGCCCCTTGTACATAAGGTGGCTCACTGACAGCAGATTAAACCCAAATGTGGGCATGTAAAGGATGAATTATATGATGACTGCGATGGTCTTTTTTTCCACCATCGACTTAATTTGGATGCTCCCTATGCCCACTTCCTAGAGCAACTTGTGAAGCCCTTACCAGTTGAATTTGGAAACTGGTATGCACCATTCTGAGGTGCCATAGGTGACAAACACCGCCCGGCTGCATTGTGTGTGGTTGCCTGATCCAGATTCCATCACAGTGACCTCTGGATCCATGAAGTCAACAGACTTCCGCAGCATGAATGCTTGTTCGTCCTTCTTTCCAGCCTTCCCTTGATGGTCCAGCTTCTTCTGGGGGAAGGTGCACCCATATTGGCCCTCACTACCACAATGGTAGCACTCTCCTTTTCACCTTTCTTTGTGCCCTGTTTGGTACTCTTCTCTTTCTTGACTCCTCCTACTTGAGGGTGGATAGCATAGGAAAAAGATTGAGATGCCTCTATTTCACTTCCACCACAGCCCACCCATTCATTACGGACATATTTAGCCATCTTGGGGTACTTCAGCTCATTGGCAGACCAAGCCACTGACGAAGGTGATCATGGGACTCCAACTTTCCTAGAAGGCCTGGAGTAGAATCATTGCTTGCATCTGTGGGTCGACCTTCAAACCAGTGCCTATGAACTCCGTACCAAGGGACTCGACCGTTACTTCATGCCGTGTGTTGTGTAAGCTCTTTCATCGTTATTTTGCACAGTCGTGCACATACATGGAGATGATGTGACAATTTTCATCACACTAAAGTTCTTGGGCTGCAATGCAGTCATCGTTGCCGTCCCATGCCCGGAACGTCTTTCCCCAAGCGCTTTGAATGCTCTGAAGTATGGGAACTGCAAAAAATGCCCCGAAGATCAGAACACTGGAACATGATGAGGTAAAGCTCTTCATGGGGTGAACAGAATGTGCGTCAATCTTGCCCTTCCTCAATCCACTCTAAAATCTCAGCCCCCACCTTCCATGTGTTCCCCCTTGCTTTTGTTTTTCCTTCCTCCTTGTTAATCGAAATTCACCTTCCTTTTCCTTTGCGTTAACAAAATCTTCTTTGCAATGCTCACTCCTCCGCACTCACCCCTGCCATTCTCGGTACCCACGCTTTCTTCCATCTCACTTAACACTTTCATATTAGCTAGAGGTTGAAAACCAGAAGGAGATGCCACAACATATTTTCTCATGCAAACCATTATCAAGAAGAATGCGCATAGTAGGGACTAATGGTGTTTTCCTAGAGGGGAAATTGGATTCTCATTTGACATGATATCCAGCATGGTCAGTGATGATAAAAGAGATTATTACTACAAAAGCCTTGATGCGATGATGGTTAAAATGATGTTGACCGTCACAGTGACATTGAAATTGGTGAAAAATACTGCATCGATGGTGATGGTGGTGGTGATGGTGATGGTGATGGTGATGGTGATGGTGATGGAGATGGAGATGGTGATGGTGATGGTGATGGCAATGGTGATGCTCATGCTCATGGTCATGGTCATGCTCATTTTCATTCTCGTGCTCGTGCTCATGCTTGTGCTCATGCTTGTGCTCATTCTCATGCTCATTCTCATGCTGATGCTAATGCTGATGCTGATGCTGATCTTGATGCTGATGCTCATGCTGATGGCGATGGTGATGGCGATGGTGATGGCAATGGTGATTGCAATGGTCCATCACCAATGGCAATGGCCAGGGCTGTAACATTACTACCGGTAACGCATTAACGCGTGTTATTGTAGCAGGGTACACCAGCACCGCACTGCAGTTACTTTTTTTGCGTTACCTACTGGTACTCACCTGCCAAGGTACCCTTCTGTAGTACCGCATTATTGTACCATGGTACAATACCGTAGTACCATTTGATGAAATAAATGTAATGGCTGCAGTAGCGGTAATTTGTTAAAACAGAGCGAGGGGGGATTGAAAGACTAAACAATAGACAGGAGCCAAGCCACTTTTCAAATGGTCATCTCTCTCATGCCTACATCTCTGACTCTCCAACCTGCCCCCGCAAACCGAAATCCACTCGACAGGTTGGTCTTGCCCTGCCGGGGCTTCCGTGAAGGGGAATTCATGGATTAGAAGGAAAGGAATGCACTTCTGAATAGTTTATTGCAGGAGATTTCTCTCAACGTAAAGTAGACAAGAACAAAAAAGATTGCTAGAAAAAGGGGGCCTGTTGGCTGAAGGCCGACGACGGTTGGATGCACATCGTTGGCTGGTTGTCCTTGAGGAAAGGCTGACGACCAGCCGAAGAGGGAGCGGGAGGTCGCCCTCGAGCCTGCTGGACTTCCCAACCTCGCCCGCAATCGAGCGACTGCTGCAGTTTTTTTTTTTTTTTTTNCCTGTTGGCTGAAGGCCGACGACGGTTGGATGCACATCGTTGGCTGGTTGTCCTTGAGGAAAGGCTGACGACCAGCCGAAGAGGGAGCGGGAGGTCGCCCTCGAGCCTGCTGGACTTCCCAACCTCGCCCGCAATCGAGCGACTGCTGCAGTTTTTTTTTTTTTTTTTGCAGGTTGCAAGGTGTCGCACAGGCAATACTCACGCTATGTACAATGAAGATGCACTGCCGCTGCTGCCTTGCCCCAACGTGAAGGTAGAAAAAATGTGGCCCCTCCTGCTTTCAAAAGAACCCCCCGCCGGACAACATTTTGGGAAGGGGAGTGTAAGTTTTTTGTGGACCAGCTTTCTTGCCTAGTGTCTACTATTTTTCCTACGTGCGATGCAGATTTTGGACTTCTTAGATGTACGTGTAGTCATTTCACTGGAGAGTACCATGGTACGCTATTTTTACTTTTATTTAACATTCCGCGTTATACCTTGTACCAGGATACACATAATGTACCATTTTTCTTTCTGTGTGACGCCATTAATGCGGTGCCATTACCATTATCAGTACTAACCTGCCAGGAAACCGTGATATACGTGTACCATGGTACTCAGTACTGCGGTACCAAGTAATGAATTATTGCAGCCTTGGCCATGGCGACGGCCATGGCGATGGTGATGGGGATGGTGGTGGCGATGGCGATGGCGATGGCAATGGCCATGGTGGTGGCGATGGCAGTGAACATGGAAATGGCGATGGCAATGGCGATGGCGATGGTGATGGCAATGGTGATGGCGATGGCGATGGCGATGGTGATGGCAATGGCGATGGCGATGTTGATGGCAATTTCAACAACAATGACAATGACAATGAAGATGGCAATGACGATGGCAATGACGATGAAAATCACGATGAGAATGACAATGATGATCACGATGATCGTGACAATGATGATGAAAACAACAATGACAATGATGATGACGATGAAAATGGCAACAAAGACGAAGAGAATGATGATGTCGATGATGATGACAATGACGATGATGATGATGACGATGACGATGACGATGAAGATGATGATGAAGACGATGATGACGATGACGATGACGATGACGATGACGATGATGATGACGATGACGATGACGATGATGACGATGATGACGATGATGATGATGATGATGACGCTGCCAATGAAGATGATGATGATGACGATGATGACGACGATGATGATGAAAATGACGATGAAGATGACGATGACGATGACGATGATGATGACAATGATGATGAAGATGACAATGAAGATGAAGATGATGATGACAATGATGATGATGATGATGACGATGAAGATGACAATGACGATGATGATGACGATGACGATGACAATGACGATGACAATGATGATGAAGATGACGATGACGATGACGATGATGATGACGATTGCAATGATGATGACAACGACAACGAGGATGTCAATGTCGACGACCACGATGAAGACGACGATGACGATGACGATGATGACAAAGATGATGACGTCGAAGATGACGATGGCAATGACGGTGGCGATGCCGATGATGATGATGATGAAGATGATGATGGTGATGACGATGACGATGACGATGACAATGAAAATGACAATGAAAATGACAATGAGAATGATGATGACGATGAAAACAACAATGAAGATGGGATGACGATGACAATGACGATGACGATGATGATAACCATGATGATGATGACGATGACGATGACGATGATGGTGACAATGACAATGACAATGAGGATGACGATGAAGTTGACAATGACAATGACAATGATGATGATGATGATGATGATGATGATGATGATGATGATGATGAAGATGCTGATGGCAATGAAGATGACGTTTATGATGATGATGACGATGATGATGGCAAAGACGATGATGATGCCGATGGCAATGACGATGACAATGATCATGAATGTGACAGTAACAGTGATGGTGCCTGAAAAAAATCATGTGAAACGTAGCAAAATGTATGGAGGTGAGACAGATTTGGATTCCTCCCACTCTACATTATCAGTGGCAACTTCCACACCTTGGACTCTGGGTCTTTTAGTGGCTCTGATGGGATTAGGTTCATGATGTATTCCACTGTCCTCACCGCCTCGTCCCAAAATGATTTTGTGAGGTCGCCATAGCTGAGCACGGACCTGACCATATTGAGGATTGTGGAGTTTTTCCTCTCAGTGACACAATTCTACTGCAGCCAATGTGGTGTTGTACTTTGCCACTCAATCCCCTTGCTCTTCATCCAATTCCAGCAGCACTTATAATCACCACCATTGTCGCTCCAAAAAGTCTTCACTTTTAACTCCGTTTGCAGCTCCAACGCTGCCACAAAGTCATGTGTGACAGCATGTCGCTATTTGTTTCCAAGGGGAAAATGAAGAGATTTCAGCTGTGGCTGTGGTTGAAGGTGAAAATCTTGCTAAAAATACCAGAACCATTCAATCTTACAAAATCCAAGAGACCAAGGGTTTGGATGTGGCTGAAACGTTTAGGAATCTGCTGCACCATTGTTGGGGTGAACAACCACTGAGAGAATATTGAACTTTTGGCCTCCATTTTCCATTGCACTGCATGGACTTGGTGGTCCAATCTCAAGGACATCCAATGGCATTAGGAGAATGGTGGATCTCAATGAACCTCTCACTTGACCGCTCTCCCATTGATCAACACATGTGTTCTACATCTCAAGTGGATCAATCTGATGACACAAGGTTTTTAGACTCCTCCGAAGAAGCGGAATGATTTTACGTTTGCTGTTCTTGCCTGATAAAAAGGCTGAACAAGAAGTCAAATGCATGGTACCAGCTCCACTAACTAAGTCAGCAGTCTAGCTTGGAAAAACACACACTATGTTTCTGCCAAATCATCAAAGGTAGTGACATCGCCCCCAATGAACTATGCTTCCACTGCAATTGCCTCAAACATGATATCTGATAACTACTAGCAAAATTCACCATTTAAGATGACCTTCTGCACTTGGTTGAAGTAGCTGACCAGATCGATAGTGCCGACAACAATGCTCCAATGCAAGAATCCAAAAGGTTATAACTCAAATTCAAAAGTATTTTCTTGGAAAGGAAAAGTTTGAGTTCACTGAGGCCCCCAGTTCAATGGAGATCCACGTCATCAATCAGCAAGCCTAACGGCTACACTGGAATTGCCAAAAACCTGGACACATCTCAAGAAACTTTCAAAAGTGACAGCAGTATTTCCAAAAGGGAGGGGGGTTTCGCGGAAAAAATATGATGAGTCAGGAAATAGCAAAGGGAAGGAGTAGAGCGCAATACTCATGTCTGGCAAAAAAATCATTGCCAAACGATCGCCCATCTGACTGACTCTCAACATTGCATATAAGGACTGCTGTGATTGTGAACTTTAAAAAGGGGTACAAGGAGAAAAAATCATTAATACTTCCATGAATGCAACTGAGGGGCTCTAAAATAAAAAAGAAGTGGTACCTGCACAAGTGGATGGAGGAGCTTCTCACAATTTTCCAAGCAAGAAGATTGTTGAAAGGATATGTTGAAAGAGTCTGGAGAACTTCTCCAATGAGAGACCACAAAATCAACCTCGGACAAGAATTCCTTTACTGGCACAATCCATAGTTGGACTAGAGAAATGGCGTAGTCTACATCAATATTAATGGAAAAGGTGACACATGCATCTGATCAAGCAACCCACGATGTAGCGACAGTAACAAGAAACAACAGACGAAGTTGCAGCAGTACACATGTGTGGACGTGGCTAAGTGGTACCTGTGATGCAGAGCACACATGTGGTTAGTTCACCTGGAGCTAGGAGAGAGGGAGGGAGATTGAGAGAGAGAGAGAGAGAGAGAGAGAGAGAGAGAGAGAGAGAGAGAGAGAGAGGGGGGGGGGG
>SZWC01002840.1:156971-184913 GCA_023375785.1 Penium margaritaceum | reverse complement strand
GGGGGGGGGGGGGGGTCTCCATTTTGACATGGGGGTCCCCATCCTCTTCTTGATCATGAATTCTATCAACTAGTGCCTCTTCCGCCCGGCTGCAAGGCCATTGACTTGTTAAAGTCAAACAAAATGTGCAGGGCCTGTTTGAGAAGTACAAGGCTCGATCTGTGGCCAAGGGTTTCCACCAGATACCGGTGCAAGATTCAAAAGATACTGACACCCCAGTGGGAAAGTACACGTCAGGTCGCGTGTTGCTAGGGGTTGCAGCACACAATGACTTGGAAATGCACCAAATGGATGTCAAGAATTCTTTTCTGAACGGACCACTGGAGGAGGAAATTTATGTAGAACAGTCACCAGGTTCACAGACAGGACAGACAGAGTCTAGCTTCTGCTAAAAGGCACCTTAAAGACTGAAACAAGCACCACAATGTTGGAACAAGGAGATCAGCTGAACACTGGAACTTGGAGGATTCCTGCAATTTTTTTCTAACCCTTCTCTGTTCATCCGCTGAGTGAACGGCGTTCCAGTTTCTCTTCTGGTGTATGTGGATGACTTACTGATTCTTTCACCTTCTCTTCCCCCTGTCCAAGAGACAAAAGAAATGCTCATTGCAAACTACTGCATCACCGACCTAGGAAAGGCACACAAATTCCTATGCATGACCACCATGCGTAACAGAGTTGCACACACCTCAACACTATACCAGGGACGGTTCATAGCCTATCTAACGGAACGGTTCTTATACCTTGTAGAGCATCTCCCCACACAGAATTCACAGATGAGTCCAGATAACTATGGAAACCTTCTTGATCCTCAAATTACTTAATACAGTCCTTACACAGACCCCACACTGTACAGACACATTACTGGAAGTCTCACCTACCTTTCCTCCACCACCTGACTTGATATTGCCTGTGCAGTGAACAATCTTGCCCAATTCAGCTAGCAACCATGCACTGTACATAAAATGGTTTTGCTGAAACTTCTGCGTTATCTGTTTGGAAGTGCATCCATGGGCCTCCTCTTCTCTCCTGGCACTGGTCACTTTCTTGATGGGTAGTGTGACAGTGACTATGCATGTGAAAGAAATACATGCATTTGGGGAGGTATGTATTCCTTCGATGGGGCACCACTATGTCATGGATCATTGCCAAATAATCATGTGTTGCATGCATTGTGGTTGAAGTAGAGTGTATGGCCTTGGGAGAAGCTTCTTGCGAAGAAACTTTCATTGTGACAGCTGCTGGGAGAGCTGGAAATGATTGTGGGGGCTGTACCACTGCACAGTGAAAGCTCTAATACATGTCCCATCACAGAAAATGATGGTGTTCTACACCCACACACCAGGCACATAGGGGTTGAACATCAATTTGTACAAAAAGCAGTGGAAGCAGATGTTTTCCAAGTGTGTGAGGTGCCTGTAATTGAGCAACTTGCAGATTTTCTCACCAAAGCACTACCATCCTCATCCCTTTTCTCCCAGCTCCATCTGCTCGGCTGCATGCATTCAACATTCTCGGCCAAGGGAGTGTGATAGCCCTATGTGTAAATATTTGTCCATATGTGTCCTCGGGTGTGCAGTGCAGGATGATTTGGCAGCCGGTGGCGATGCACGTTCATCGCAGAGATACACGTTCACTAAGCCCACCACGTGGCGGCATCACCCTCTTGTCTCAAAAACTCTGCCGGCCATCGATCCTTGCCTGTCCCCACTGGAAAACTATTTTTGTCCTTGAGAACCATGTGTCATAGTGTGCTTGCTGTGATACAAGACCTGGATTAGACCATGAATTGCGTGTTTGTTAGGTCTAATGTAGGTTCTCTAACATCTGGCTTAGTTTGGCCGAATATGAGACCTCGCAGGTTCTCTCGAACCTTTCTGTGGGCACAGGGAAAATTTACCCTCGCACCATGTTGAGCACCGGTGAGCGCCGCTCGCCGGCCGACGAGTGAGACTCGAGAAGCGATTCTCAGCTGTAACAGGGGATTCTCTAGTTACTTGTGGACTCATAGCAAAACTGTGTTTTTTTCCCTGGTGTTTTGGAGCTATCGTGCTCCACACTCCATGAAATGAAGTGTCATTTAAATCATTTGATTCATAGCGGCCTTTTCACCATCCTCCATAAAAAATGACAAAGATTCAAGGTTCACTAGTACATTTTTGTGCAAGCTGATGACTTGCTACGGTGGTTGGATTCAGCAAAAAATGGCCTTCAATGCCTAAAACATCGGGCAGACAGAGAGAACCAATCAGACATTAAAAAAAATTCCCTAAACAATGTGCAAACCACATGGCACTGACTGAGCGGTCAATTACCAACTGCCGGGCAAGCCTAACAAGTCCGCAATCTCCGCAGCAATGGGAGATGCTCTCTTTTGAGTCATAACCAAAAATAAATCCGCAACTCTTGCAGGTTTGCAAAATAGCAGGTGACATCCAGTGGTGATATTTCTAAAGTATTTGGGACAAGACTCACCGGAAAATTGCAGAGATCCAAGCGGCAACAAAGCAAGAAGACAACAAGAATCAGGCAGAAACCGAGTTCTACATCAGTGATTTCATCCTACTAAGTTTGACGATCTCAATTTGTGAGTACAAGACTATGCAAAGCTCAAGCCTAACTGGTGGAGGACATCAATCGAGGAGATTTTTTTTGTTGCTAACCTGTACCTCCATGACACCATGGATATCCACCCAGTGCTCCAAAACAGCTGACTCAAACTCTACCGGGACCCAAGCTAGCAAATTCTTCACAGAGACATGCCTTTGCCACCTATGGAAGCAAACAAGGGCACAAAGAACAATGTAAAAAATATAATTGGACACCGCAAACAAGGAAAAGTGACAGAGTTTCTGATTAAGTGGCAGGGCAATGACACATAGGATAAAATATGGGAGCCCAAAGTTGTCAAATTTGATATCGGTTAACAAATCCATGGTTAATTTAGCCAGCATGGACCTACATCTTGCAACGCATCTGGATGGTGCGGCTCCAAAGGCGAAGGGGAGCGCGGGGGGGGGGGGGGGGGTGTATTACATCCCTAGCATGCACAACTACCTAAACTCAGCACGTGGGCATGACTGTTCTTACAAACGTGGCACACAATGTGTTGCCCTACAGATTTGTACGCTGCTTGGCCAAGGGAAATTCTGCAAAGTTTCCTCATACCCGGTGCTCCATTCCAGAAATATCTGAAAGGTTTGACCACTTTCTAGAAGTGTGGAAAAAACTATCACAAACATTATTGATCTTTTGGTCCTGTTAAGTTTACTTCTCAGTGGCACTAGACTTTTATGAACATGTGCCTCATTATTCTCATAACTCCCAACCTCCCGGCAGAGTTTCTTGAAGCAGCCTCTCACAACATGCTTTCGCACTCAAAACTTGAGTCAAGTTCCAGAGACCCAGGGTTTGCCTCATTATTGTTTTCTAGTCTTTTATACATATTCTCAACGGTTCTGATGCTTGACATCAAAGTACACTCACTGCTAATTAAAAATGACCCAATTATGCCAAATTTCTTGATTCTCTCTTGCTCTGTAATTTTACCTGATCACCATCCATGTTCCGCTTGGTAGAACAATTTTCACAATCAATGTCATACCACTTAGGTACATGAGTCCCTAGAATCCCTATGTGGGTATCTTGATCTGGAGTTTGACGTCCGGTGGCCTACCGGATGTCGAACTCCGGATTTTTTTGGCTGAGGGAGTTTTGGCCACCTCTCCCAACCTCCAGTGTTCTATTCCAGAAGGTTCTGACAGGTTCAACCACTTTCTAAAAGCATACAAAGACCTGTTGCAAACCGTATCAATAATTTGATTATTTTGATTCAATTTCTTGATGATTCTTGGATTTTCTAAAGACGCACCTCAATATTCTGAAACCCCCCTGACTTTTCAATGGAGTTTCTTGAAGAAACCTCTCACTACGCAACATCACACTCACCACTCGACACGAGCATCCAAAACCCAAGATATACCTCATTCATTTGTCAGCTATTGCATACATGCGCCTGACATTTCTGACACTTGTCATTTAAGTAAAATTACTGCTAAATACAAATTCCAAAGAGACCCAATTTCCCAATCGATCTCTTTCTGCAACATAAACTTATTTTCCACCATCAGTGTTCCGCTCGGCGTGATACTTGAAGTTAGAGTGCACTGGTCCTAGAGGGGCAACTAACGATGTCACTCCTCGGTGGAAACCTAGCACAAGTCTTTAGCACATATCCGTCATCCAGAATATCATAAGCATCACAACGAAAACGTTGAAAGGAGGGAGCGCACTTGGCAATAAGCACCAGTTCCCAGCAACAAATTCAGCAATGGAGGGACAGCATCGACAGATTTACAAAGTTCTCAAGGCCACCTGAGCAGCAGAAGCCACAGGCTTTGTGATCAATGGTGCATCTCTGATGATTATGAAGGTATATCCAGTGACAAACCCCTCAGGCTCAGCAATCTCCTCGTCTCCGACATTGCCCTTCAGGGCGACACCTGGCATGATGGGAGAAGGCACCTGCAGGCATGCTCAAATAAATGAGGACCCGTACATAAAATGTTCATACCTTGAGAGCCTCAAAATCTTTATGCTTCAACAACTTTATGACAACAGAGGGGCTAAAAAATGTATGAGCGGGGGAAAATGAGCAACCAACTCTCAAGTCAACCCCAAATCCGGCTGGCACTTCCGGAATAGTTCAATCCTGCCAATCCAAAAGGACCAATATGGCTGACAATTTTGGAGGTATACTTCACCGCTGTCAGGGTAAAAAATTATCAAAATAAAGTTGACCTCGTGGTCTGAAAGGCACGACACTGATTTGGTGTTCTGGTCTAAAAGAAATTTAACGGTAGCATGAGACCAGAGAAGCTTAATTAACGGCTCACTAAAGAGCTCTCACATCATCATCATCATCATTATTCTACGTAAAGTGGTATGAATCACTGACTCCACCAGGAAACAGGAAATACTTCATGTGCTCCATCCTCGCATGCTTTGGAAATCTGAACGAGAAATTTAATGAACGGTTTAGGATTCAAAGACTATGGTGGCATTCCAGCAGGATAGAGTAAACAAAACGTTTATGTGAAATCATCACCGGCAGTGAATTTTCCCAAGAAAAAAATCTTTCCACTAAAAGAACAATATCAAGCGAGATATTCAGGGATTCACTAGAATACATGTTATCTTGGAAAACCTTTCGCGAATGAGCATGGCAGCTGATTGCATAGACAGCACTGACTGCAACACTTAGATGCAAAAATCCAATGATAGACGACCCCAATGCCACCATTCTTATCGTGGAGGAGGAAAGTCCTATTTAACAGAAACCAAGTCTCTGATAGAGATCGATGCCATCAATTTGTTGGACCAACTGCTATGCTGGACTTGCGGGAAACCAAAACACATCTATTGCAACTTTTGAAAGTGCTAGTTGCAAGCCCAAAAGGGGATGAAGTTGCAGAAATTTTTGGACAAGTGAGGGAACAGCAGAGGATGGGAGTAGATATTCCTACTGTGGACACTCCCATCCAGTCAGAAAATTCTGTGCCAACAAAATGCCCATTTGGAAGACTCTCAACGCTGCACATGAGCGCTCCTGAGATTGCAAAATTTTACAATGGATACATGGAAAACCAACGGGTGATACAGCTACGAGTGTAACCAAGGGGTTGTGCAAGTCAAAACCCTTAACCTGCACAATTGGGTGTAGGGGCTGCTTGCGGTTTTTTCAGTAATGAGCTGGTTCAAATTTTGGGTTTTCAAATTACACCAGGGTGTATGAAGAAGAACCCATTGATGAAAGAATACATATCCATCAACTGTAAAAAACACTCATATTTCAAAACTCGGGAGTTGCAAGGTGTAACAGTTTGAAGGAATTTCCTAATGAGAAACCACATAATCAGCATTGGGAAAGATTTCCTGCACTGGAAAAACCTGCAAGAGGAGTATCACCTGCTCCTGATCAAGTGTCCCACAATGTGATGGCATTATGGGAAGCAACAGGGAGAAACCACATGGGAAGTTGAATCAAACGCAACCCAATGCACAAAACAAATGGACCTGGCTAAGTGGTACAAATGACACAAATCTCAAGTGTGGCTATCATACGTGGAGTTGAGGGAAAGGAGTGAGGTAGTGGAAGAAGAAGCAAAAAACCAAGAGCTTCAAGAGGAAGACCTGAAAAATGCACATGTGTGTGGGTTGCATGGCATTGAAGAGAATTTCCATAAAGAACCACTACCCTGTAATGTAACCAGATAGAAAATTGACCAAATCCAAGGAGCGGTCTTTTTGCCAATATCAGCCTACAAAGCGACCATCATCATATCTGCGTATCTGATAAAGACATGAAGAAGACATCTGCACCCGCAATGGAAATTTCATGTTCACAGTTCTGCAATTAGGTTTGACAAATTTCCCGGCGCCATTTATGGCGGCCATGAAGAACACTCTTTTTGTACATCTTCATGTATCTCACAGACATGTGCATGAACAGACACACACCAGGGGAGCACAGTGGACATATCCAAAACGTTCTTGAGAATTTTCAGTTAAAAGAGAAATTCTACAGAAATAACTCCAAGTGCAACTTTAGTCACTGTTCAATTGAGTGTTTTTGCCACATCATTGGTGGCGGATGGATCACAATGTATACAAAGAAATTGGAGGGAGTTGCTGATTGGCCAGTGCCCAGCAACGTTCAAGAACTTGAAATATTTTCAATTCTATAGAATAAATACTGTCGATCTGTACACGATAACACTGGATTATCATACCTCTCTCCAATGTCACTCGTAAAACCACCGAGTGGAATATGGAAGAGAGCAAAGAAGAAGCATTTGATTATTAAACAAACTCTTTAACCTTGGCGTCAACCTTGAGATTGGCAGAACCCATGGTGGACTACATCATGGCCATCAACGCGTCCCATCAAGCTATCGGACACATTTTCCTCTACGACAACTGTAGAGAACAAGCGGTTGCATTTTTTCCAAGAATCTTGTGTGGTCCAGAGCTGAACTACGTGGTGTTTTGAAAAGAAATGCTTCCAGCCGTTTGCGTATGCAAGACACAAGAATAGTACCTGGAATGTGGAAAGGTTTTTGTCTGCACCGATCACAACGGACTGAAATATCTCAAGGCACAGCCAAATTTGAGCTGTCAAAAAACCTGATGCATGGGTTTCCTTGAGTCCAACTTTGACTACGACGTCCAATACCAACCTGGAAAAAATGAATTTACACGATTCTCTGAATCAATGACTATATTTGATGGCTGAAACAAGCCTCCTTGATGAACAAGATTTGGACCCCACGGAGATATCTACAAAAAGAAACCAAGGAGTTTGGTGAACAAAACAAGATGAAATTTGTGTCATGTGTACCACATAGTGACAAGCTCCATCACATGCTATAGGAGGAATGCCAAGACAGTGGTCAAGGTGGACATTTTGGCAAGGGCAAGGCACTGAAGAAACTTGTGCACTACTGCTGGTGGGAAAAGATGCAACCGAAATCGCAAAACACTTCAAGGCGTGCAATTTGTTTCAAGGCTATATGTTTCAATGAACCAAACCCTCGGGTTTGATTAGCCACTACCAATACCCAAGGGACCATGGATGGGTATTGTCGTGGACATTGTGATGGACTCTCCCATCATACCGGAAGAATTTGACATGATCCTTGAAGTGATCAACAGGATCTTGTGGATATTTCACTCCATCTCAATGACAAAAATGGGCACCATCAAGGGAACGAGGGAGCATTTCATAAAAAAAATCATCCAACGTCGTTCCCTCCTCCATCACAAAGGAAAAAATGGAAGGTTTGCGAGCACATTACTGTGGGACTTGATGACTCGCTGAAGCACTTTGATCCACATATTGATGCCCTTCCATCCCAAAACGGATGGGTAAAATGAGCCCAACAATCGTATTTTCAAGCAAATGCTCTAAAGTTTGTGCAAGCTCCATGGCTCTCACTGGGCGGTGAATATACCGACAGCCGAGCTTGTATACAACTCCGCGACGTCTGAAGTGGCAGGGAAAATTGAATTTAAAGTGTTTTACGAAAAGACAACTGCAAGCCCGACAGGTTTTCAGGGTTCAAGAAACATACCAGAAGAAGACATCCAACAACAAAACTTCAAAAGAATTGGGTATGAGACTTGCCAGTTGCCTGCAAAGACTGAACTGGCAATGAAGCGAGCGACCGACAAAATACCAAATTCCATATCGGTGATTAAGCCCTACTCAGCTCTGCAAACATCAATCTTTGAGGACAAGACTGCACGAAGCTCAAACCTAAGCGGTTGGGGCTGTTTGTGATCAAAGAAACATGGAAGGATGCTGCTGCAAAGGTTTGCCTCCTGAAAGCATGTCTATCCATGCGGTCTTCTACATCATCCGGCTCAAACTCTGCCGGGACCTAAAAGAGCACCTCCCCAGCAGAGATGTACCTCCCCCACCACCTGTCAGAGCAAAAAAGGGCACAAAGCATGGATTAAAACAGATCTTCGCACACCAGTGATGAGGAAATTTGACAGAGTATCCCGTCAAGTTTCAGGACTACGACACATTGCACAACCACGGGGAGCCCTATAACAAACTGCAATATTTCAATCAACAGATCAATGGTTACTTTAGCCGACATCAACCTACACTCGCAATGTGATGGGATGTCACAGAAAAAAGGGGGGAATTGCTACATTTCTGAAGTAAAAAAAACCCCTAAGCAACACGCGTGGACATTTTTGTCGTTACTTTTGTGGCCAAATGCATGTCGGCCTTCAGGTTTTAATGCCGTTCAGCCAAGCGCACTTTACCTATCTGGCCTCCTGTGTTCCATTCCAAGAGACTCTTGCAGTTCGACCAATTTTTTAAACTTTATCAAACTGTATTGGTCTTTGACTTTTTAAGGTTTTGGACTTCTATGAGGGTATGCTTTGGTGTTCTCAAAACTCATCGACTTCTTGGTAGAGTTTCGGGAAGTAACCTCTCAAGACATGATTTTTTCAAGTGCCACTTTATTCGTCCATCCAAGACCCTACGTATGCCTCATTATTTTTCACACTATTTTAAACATGTCCTTATCAGTTCCAACACTTATCATCACGACAAACCTATTGCTAACTATCAATATCCCAAGTTTCCTAATGTCCCAATTCATCAGTTGCTATGTAGCTTCTATCTGGTCACCATCTAAGGTAATCTGAAGTGTTACAAAATAACTTCACGCTAATAGGTAGAATTTATTCAGTGACACTTCTGGTTACTGAATAGAGAAGTATCGTTTTGCGTACTCAAGATATGGCATGATGAAAGCTGATATTGGTGGATGTATGTGGTACTATTCAAAACCAAAAGAATTGACATCCTCCCACACCTCTGTTGGTCACGGCTCTTCCATTCCTGACCTACAAGAGTCCCTTAACTCCGCGCATGGATATTTTTTCCAGTACATTCATGGCCCACCGCACATCAACCTCCAGATATTTTTTCCAATCAGCCGAGGGCATTTTGGCCACCTGCCTCTTGTGTGGCCAAAATTCCCTCAGCCTCGGATGTCCCGTTTGAGAAGGTTCTGACCACTTTGACCACTTTCTAGAAGTGCCAAAAAATCTATCACGAACCATGTTGAAAATTTTATGCCGTTCAGTTGACTTCTCAACGGTGCTAGACTTTTATAAAGACAAACCTTGATATTCTCGGAACCCCCCAATTTCACAACAAATTTCTGGAAGCATCCTCTCAATATATGGTGTCACACCCGTCATTCGACTCGATCGTCCAAAACCCCAAGTATGTTACATTCTTTTTTCCACTATTGCATATGTATGCTTGACTTTTCCGTCCCTTGTTATCAAATTACACTTCCTGCTAGTTACAAATTATCCATTTCTCCCAATTCCTCAAATTTTCTTCTGCTTCGCACCTTCTCCCTGTGAACCACCCACGTTCAGCTCTGCGAAACAATTGGTATCACAGTGCAGCGGTGTTGGATCGATAGTGGAGAGCTTCACCCCAAGAGGAAAAGCTCACACAAGTCTTCAGTGCATTTCCACCATCCAAAAGATTGAAGACCTCACAACGATGATGGTGAACGTAGCGCACACAACCGGCGACAAGCAGGAGTAACCAATGAAGTTGTTTGCTGATGGAGGATCAGCAGCATGTAGCCCACAATACTCTCCAGGATAACCAGGTAGCACCGGCAGGCTTCGCACTAGAGGGCACAAAAAATCCTCTGAGAAAGTGCCTACAAGCTTCCTAGCTTATTTTCGCTTATGTGGCAATGCAGTCCAGTCAGTTGACGCACTAATATGCAATGGAAGTGAGAGAACAACAAGATTTTGGCTAGTGGAGATGTACGGAGTCTCATAAGCTTCAATGAATTTAAAGACTCAGAGAGAAATGACAACAGAAAAGCATACATAATAACATCTGTCAAGGCACAGCGGATGATGCATGTAGCAGTGTCAATTTGCCGTAAACCCAGCTAAAACCACTATTTTGGCCGTAACTCTCCGCACATGCATCCAACAAACACACCGTCTGAATCTTCCGATGCAAAATCTCAAGCCGGAAGCTACCACTTGTCACACACATAGTTCTGGCATCGATTGATGGACACAAAATGTAGGAACATGCACATTGGACCTACAGCTAGTCCACCAGGAAAACCTTAGAGGCTGCACAAAAACTGTAGTAGGTCCCAGCAAGCATGTCAGATGTTGTGGCAGCCATCCTAGAGCTGCTGGAGGGTGGAAAACCACACAATGGCCAGCTGGCTCCATATCAAGGATCTGCACAAGCATAGACATGGCCAAGTGGTCACAGTCAGCTGTAACACATGAGGATGGCTAACATCCCAAAACTCCATGACTCGGTGGTAAACGTGTCCATATGGGTGCAGATCTGACATGAGTGTGCAACGAGATTCTAAACAGTCCATATGCACACAGAACCCACTCTCAGCCACCCTTAGGCAAGGGAAGAAGCCCAACATAACAAATTGCCACAGCAAACTTTGTGCGCGCCAGCATGTTGGTTAGGAATCAGCTCACTGCATGTTCGTGCCAACCCAAATGAAGGATATTCACTGTCTCTCTACCAAGTCATGCATAAATTGACGCTGAAAAACAATGTGCTTTTTGTGTGCATCCACCACCAGAGTTCTATTCAATGGGAAGAGCATTCTGTTTTTCACAAAATGGAATAATACAAGGAAGTGACTGACCAAATACACAAAATAAGTGTTGTAGCCACACTACCTCAGCAGCTCCACTCCCTAGAGGGGCATACTCTGCCTTTGACAAGCTACGGGCAATGGAACCCTGCTTGTGACTGTGCCATGAATCAGCAACACCACCCAGCAGGAAAATGTAGCCTGTATGACTGCATCCATTAGGGCTATGGGTCTGGTCACTGTCAATATAGCCATTGCCTACAACCAAACACAGCCAAAAATAGTAGAGTCCAATGTTTGGTGTGGAAACCAGGTCCCATACAACTCATGCAGCCACATGAATGTCTCTTACCTGCGGCCTTGTGAAAACTATATGAGGATAATAAAGTTGAAGCCAATGTTACGCTGAGTGGTCATGGCCAAGTACAAAAGAGAGCCAGTGAGGCATAGGCACAGTGTCACTTCCGCTGTCTCCCCCAGTTGTGCGAAGCCATCCACCTTCACGGCATCCTGTCTGTCTAATATGATGGATGCGGATGTTATGAGAACTCTTCCGAGTAGGTTGGAGAATCACTCCCCATGATTTTAGTGTTGCGTAATTCATGAAGCAAGAGTATCCACCATGAACGGTTATGCATGATCTCCATCCCAAGGAACAAAGCAACATGACCAAGATCCTTCATCCTGTAAGCAGCTCAAAGGACCGTCTTGGCCTCCTTCACTACCTCCATCGAAGGAAATACAATGAGGAGGTCATCAACATAGACCAGGATGGCATTCTAGTGCAGTGTTGCCTAGTTTTGGAAGAGGGATGGATCTATGTTACTCTACACATACCCGACACGAGTCACGGGCTGGTGATCTCCTTGCTGAAGAACCAAGGCAACTACTTGAGGTCGTGTAAGGCCTTGCACAAGCGCCATACGTTGTCACCAACCTTGAATTAATATATCTGGACCATATAGGTAGCCTCCTCTAGAATTCCATGGAGGAACACGTTGATCACATCCATCAGATGCAGCTCCAATTATGCTAAGAAAAGACCCCAAAAAGTCATGATTTGTGATCATAGAGCCAATAGGTGTAAACATTTGAGTGGAATCAATACCCTCCACATGTAAAAATCCCTTGGCCTTCAAGCAAGCCTTGTGTTAATCCCGTGAGCCATTGGACTTCACCTTCTTGTGTAAGACCCACTTAACTTGTACATCCTTCCTCTCAGGGGGAAGGTCCAAAATCTTGTGGAGACTGTGCTCTTGTATGGATCTGAGCTCATCCTCACAAGCAGCACGCCACAACTCTGCATCCTCGGCCAAGAGCACATCCCTTAATGTACTTGGATCAGGCCCCATCCAGGGAGAGCTCCAGGTGGCAAACGCATGCATCTGGACTAGGTTTCACAACAACAAGATCTTCTGCCACAGTGCAGGCAACAGAAAACCTACAAGAGACCAACTTGTGGCCAACAAGGGATGCTGGGTGTATCTCGGTATATTCTGATTGGAAACTAAGGCCGTGGGACTTCATGCCATGGTCTCTACTCTCAAAGATGCAGGAAGGGCATGTGGACATTGAGTCAGCCATGCGTTGAATCCTGGAGGGTAGTGGTCAGAGGTGACCATCGGGCTCGAGGGAGTTACCTGCTCACCTTGGACTAGGAAAACGCCTACGAGGGCACAAGTGGCACAAGAGGTACCGACTCAACAATATCAGCAGGTGTAAGTGAGGGAACTGATACAAGGACAGGACCAGGTGTGCCAGTGGGGACCAAGGCAGGGACAGGTACGGAAGTGTCTTTGGGGACAGGTAGAAGCTCAGGAGTGCTCATGGGGACTGACGAGGCCACTCAGCCAGCGGACATCATGACTGGGTCGTCATCGACTTGAGGCTGGACCAACGGTGAAGAAGCCAGTACGAACCCATCCACTTTCCTAGAAATGTCCCTCATCCACTAGGAAGCCACACAAGTGTATGGATGGTCAACAACCAGCAACAAAATGCTAAAAAGGTATCTTTATGTAAGGGACTTGATGAATTGGGTGTTGTGCGACTCAACAATGTGATGAAGGGTGGGTTCCCTGAATTTTCAGGCCTTTGAACACAAGGAAATGCGAAGAAGGGCAAACATGCGACCCCTTGGTAAGACCTTGAACCCCCACCCATCCTTGTTGTACCACGCATAGGCGAGACATCCCCAGATACAAGAAAGAATGAGACCAGCACAATGCCCGAACCACATATCGTATGTTGTGGCATGGTCTGGCAAGAAATTGTGCGGTTCGCGGTTCCAAACCCACGTCATGTAGGAAAATCCCTCAAAACCAAAGGACTTAGGATGATTGCACTTGGACCTCATGGCCCAAACCACATTCATGATGCGCTTCCAGCGCTCAAACACACGGTTCTACTATGGAGTAATCAGGGAAGAGAGCTGGTGAAAGGCACCATGTTCAGCACCGGATGCATCCATCTTACCCAAAATTCATTGCCACGATCCCACCGGAATGTGTGGAGTGTGTGAAAGGACTGGCGCTGGGTCATGAAGAGCTACATGCAAATCGCAAGGGCAGCATCGCTCTTGTGACAGAGGCCATAGATTCACCTCTTCCGGGTGAAATCCTCATTCAGGGTGAGGAAAAATCATCCCCAATCAAAGAGGCACTCAACTTGGAGGGGAACGAAAGGTCTGAGTGGACTAACTGCAACGAACAAAGTGCCCAGAAAGTGGAGTAAGGGCAATTGAAGCAATATATGTTATCATGAGCATAGAATGGAAAATTAGTCTGGGTGGCTTATTGAAGGAATCCGCGTCAAGGCCAAGGGCTGGCTGTGTTGGAATGAGCTTCGACACAATGTCAAAACCCACATGAAAAAGGTGATGATGCAACAAATTCTAGTGCTTATGGAAGAGGAAACCAGTGATGAACTCATGCATGGCTAGGGACAAATGAGAGGAGATGGTGGGAGATCAACCAAACGCACTATACATATAATCCAAAATCAAGGCATGGAGCATGATGACATGAGTATGAGAAGTAGTTCACATGGTAGAGTTAGGAGAATGCTCAATAGAAAGACCCACCTGGCGCATGCATGAGCAGAGAGAAGGTTGAGCTTAAGATAAGGGAGAAAAGGCACATCAGAAATTAACAAGGGGCAAGAAGAACCATTGAACTAGACAAGCCTAGCCCCCTGGACAAGCAAGAACTGACCAAATCCCATGCGAATAGACCAAATAGCCCCACTAGGTCCGGGAACCACGAAATCACCAGGACAACAGATCATGTGCTGGATGACACTGGATTCGATGATCCAGGTACCACTCACCTTACAACATTTCAACAACATTGAACAAAGGGCCCCAAAGAATTTTGCCTCTGCTTATCACTCACTAGAGGACTCAGAAAAATGAAAAACAGCACAACCATGTGACTAATCAAGCGAGGCAAAACTGTCAGGTCTACCCTTCACAAGCAGACGCAGCTCTCCAACTAGCATCATGGCGGACAACAAACACAATGAGACAATCTATTTATGAACTTCTCGGCAGTGAAAACACCATCGCACCTCCTTGGATGTGAAGTGCAAAAAGATATCAAAGCTCCATGATTGTGCGTTCCCATGGGTCCTGGTCATTGCTGCTGCCCGGGGTTGCATAAGGCTATGCTATTGTCCTGTTGGTGCTGCAACCCACTGTGTAGCGCTGGAAGACTTCCATTACCCATGTGCTGCCTGGAGGCCACGCGTGATCCTGCTCCAGTTGAGGGGCTTCTCGCACTCTGTGTAGCAATGACCACGAAAGCAATTGTAGAAGTGGACAGAGTGCCCACTACCACAATTCGCTGGCTGTTGTTGCTTCTGTTCTCTCTTGTCGCGTTTCTCTTTCCCCTTCTGCCCTTGTAAGCCTATTAAAATTCCTTTAGCCTGGCCACTCACGTGAGAGGGAGAGGAGGAGGAAGCGGTCAAAGTAGGACTAGAGAACTGGAAGTGAGGTGTCAGATGTTTCCGAGAAACTACAGCAACAAGCAGGCTCTCCTAATTCATGCTAGCTGCCTCCTAGGCTGATGTTTCCTGAAGGAGGTAACACTGTGCCCAGGGGAGAAGCTTAAGTGACTAAACAATCTTGGAGAATGTGACATGGTCAAAGCTAGAAAAGAGCTGAGAATAGTCGAGATGCATTCTGATCATGTTGGTATCCAGTGCCCACAGATGCATCCCGCCACCATTCCCGAAGCAATTGTAGGTACACTTGAAGCATTGCCATAAGTGCAAATCATGTATGTGGCCAGCCCTTTTCCCATAAGTCTAACTAGAAAGAAATGACAGTGCCAACTCCCATCCCTCATGCCGGTCTGTTCCAGTCCCACTTCTTACTAAGCCCAAGAAGGGAAGGAAGTCAAAGAAATCTTCCTGTGGGATAGAGTAGAGCAGGCCGTGCATTGCTCTTGTTCCTGTCTAGGCCTGGAGAGTGATGACACTCTGGTACTCGTGATGGTAGTATGGCTAGACACCCTCCGAGGCCACCCACACCTGAAACAAGACCTTGCAGAAGTAAAAGCCTTCATCACTCTCATACTAGGGTGGAGGAGTTGCAAATTCCTTTGATCATCGCTCCATGAGGAGAGTGACCTTAGGCTCCGATGAAGGTGGACACGATACAGGGAGACCGCCTGAGAGGGAAACCTTCAAAGGAAGACCCTGCTGACTACCACGAATGGTCCTAACAGTGTGGTGGCACTATTGTGGCAAGCCGTGATCCCATGCACGTACCTGAAGTATGCAAATTTCAACATCAGGCGAGTCACCATCTATCTTCTCCTTATCCCAAAGTGTCAACCTGTGAAAGGGGCTGCTAAGGTCTGGATTCCAAAAAGAAGGTGGACTTCTAGGATAATGGTGCAACTCTAGTGGCTCCTCTTCGTGTCTGGTGTGAGTCCTTTGAGTGCTCCCGTAGTAGGTCTCAAACCTCCTTTAGCACATCAGTCTAATGGTGTTTCCGATGGCGTATCTCATCATGCAACACAAAAAGTAATCAATCTCCTATGACTGTGGGGCAATTATTCCTCATGGCAAGGAAAGCGAGAATTTTTCTGGTCCCTTGCAATTATCACCGCCCGACGCCATGGCGCTGCTCAGTATGGATCATGACGCAAGAGTCAGTAGAATGAGGAGCAATTAGAATTTGTCAAGGATTTAGAACTCTAGTAAAAACTGATGTTCAGACCCGAAGAATTGACTAGAGCAATGGTGATGTTAGAAGCATCTCTGTTGACATCAGCAAAGGTTTCTCATGACAGCAATGGAAATTTTGATATCAGCAGCTCTCAAGTCTACCCCTTTATTCTATTGTGGGTTCTGTATGAGATTAGGAGATTGTTAGCTGCTGAGCTAACCAGGATTGAACTCATGACCTCTCACTTGGCCAAATGAACAAAATGGCCAAGTTCACTACTCATCCACATGGTGTACCCACAGATCAAATTTCACACGAGACAGAGCACGGTTGAGTCACAATGCGACAGATCCAGGGGTCATACCTACACAAAGGGTAGAGAATTCCTGATTCTTCCTACAACACTAAACAAGGGGCTACAAAATTCAACAAATCTCTCCCTTGAACATTGCGTCAGTGACCATCATCATTCATCATCACTTGCATTGACCATGCCCATACCTTGCCTGTTTGACTGGTGGAGATCCTTGTCCTGTGGCGTTATAAGCATGTCAGCCCTGTTCAGCTTGGTACCAACATACTAAAGATCCATTGTCTTCTTGTAGACCAAGTCCCGATCATAGTGGTAGCGAATCTCGATGTGCTTAGTGCACCTCGACAGGACTGGGTTCTTGGACATGTCAATCACACTCATTTTGTTTATCTTAATGATTGTCGCCATAGCCTGTGGTGCCTTCATCTCAGATAGCAAGCTGTGTACTCTCTGTACACACCTCAACAAAGGCAATGTACTCAGCTTCAGCTGTTGAAAGAGACACACATTCTTTCTTGCGACTCGCTGACAACACCTCCATTCAACATACACACGAAGACGGAGGTAGATTTCTTGTCGTCAATATTGCCTCCCCAATCAGCATCAGTGTACATCAGACGGAGTGACGCGGATCCAATGATGTCTCCAAACTGGAGCCCCACATGACGCGTCCCCTTAAGGTGGTACATGATGTGCTTCACAGCCTTCTAGTGAAGTGGATCAGGATTGGCAAAAAACCGGCTCACCTGCCCAATAGCATGGGCTATATCTGGTCGGGTGGTGACCATGGCATACATCAGACTACCCACTCCAGACTGATGCGGGATGCCCAGCATGTCAGTTTTCTCCGCTTTGTTGGATGGGGACATGGAGGAGGAGAGCTTGCACTCTGAGCTCATGAGTGTAGTAGCAGGCTTGCAATCTGCCATGTCGTATCGTTTGAGGATGCAGTCAATGTGTTTTTTCTGGTCCAGGCTGATGGTACTTGCTGCTTTGCTACGCTTGATGGCAATTCCAAGGTATAGTTCAAGAGGACCCATGTCCTTCATATCAAATCTTCTAATCAGCTACCCCTTGAGATCGTCTGACAGCCGCATTGACGAAGAGCATAGAATCAGGTCATCGATGTTCAAGGCGACCAACATAACCCCTTTGTCAATATCATACACATACATGCTAAGGTCGTTGTCGCAGTGCATGAAGGACTCCTTGGCCACGAATTAATCCATTTCCTGGTACCAAAGTTTTGGCACTTGTTCTAACCCATGGAGCGCCTTCACCAATCTTCACACCATGCCCTCATGATCGTCAACCCAATGTAGAACCTCCATCAACACCTCCTTGTCAAATTTTCTATAAATAAAGGTTCTCTTGACATCCATCTGGTGGACATCCATGTTCTTGGTAGCAGCAATGGCGAGCATTGACCGGATGGAGACGAAAGTTACAAAGGGAGCAATGGTCTCATCGTACTCTACACCAAGCCATTGAGAGAACCCCTTTGCTACTACCTGTGCCTTGTACTTGTCTATCTTGCCATCATGTTTCCTTTTTCATTTCAGCACCCACTTGGACCCCACAACGTGAGCCTTGGTAAGTACGTCCACCAGCACCCATGTCCCATTTTCCTCGATAGATCAGAGTTCCCTACAAATTGCTTCATCCCACTCTGCTTTGTCAGGCGGAGTGAGTGCCTCTGTGACAGACATTGGCTCCTCTTGAACCATGAACGAATACTTGAAGCCTATCCATTCACCCCTATCTGTGCCATAATGCTGCTAAGGTATTTGAGACGTGAACTGCTCCTTGGACCTGCAGGCAGTTGCTGTTAATGCGGAGGCTGGAGGTGTGCTTCATTGTTGATGATGGGAAAGGTATCCTCCTCATGGTATGGAGGATCAGATACATTGAAATCAGAGTCATCTTTATCAGCTCCTCTCCCTGTTGCAGCACCCAACCCATGCCATTACGCTGGTGCTTCATCTCCCTCGTGAAGGAGAGTGAGCCACTCTCCCTGTTTTGGAGAGTTCTCTAGTTCGAGAAGCTCTCCCTTACTCATAGACCTTTTGTGAAAATTCATGTCTTTCATGTGGATGACCTTCTTGTCATCTTGGTCCCACAATCTACAAGCTTTGTGGGTGGTGTCATAGCCGATGAAGATACACTTTTGTGCTCTTGCATCGAGCTTTCCAGGGCCTTCACCGGCCTGAACCTTGGCAGAGCCGGTGCAACCGAACACCTTGAGATAAGAGGCGTCAGGCTTCTTGTTTGACCATGCTTCTTGAGGTATCTTCAGCTGCTATGTTTGCCTCTTCCTGCCTCTCCTTGGCAAAGCTGCTGTAAGTGTGAGGTTCACAAGATAGGTAGGCATACGTGTTGCTTCAGCCCAGAACCTAGGAGGTAGCTTGGCGTCAAAGAGCATGCACCTTGTCATGCCCAAGACGGTCGAGTTCATCCTCTCCGCTACGCCGTTGCTTTGAGGTGAGTAGGGGGTAGTTTTCAGGTGTTCAATACCCTGCGCCTTGAGCTACTCCCTACAAGCTTCGAACTCTTCCACATTGTCCAACCTGAATGCGTTCACCTTCTTTCCACTCAGTCGCTCAACCATAGCGACAAAAGCTTTCAGATTCTCCTTCACCTCACTTTTCTTTTTAAGAAAGTATATCCAGACCTTGCTCCTATTGTCCTCAATGCATGTAAGGAAATATTTGTTGCCTCCATTGGACGGTATACGGAAAGGACCACATACGTCAGAGTGGACGAGGTCAAGGGGTGTGAGAGCACGTGTGCCATTGCGCTTGAAGGGTTTTTTTTCACCTTGCCTTGAAGACATGGCTCACACAAGATCCCTGCTCCCTCCGCCTAATCACCTAGCTCCATCCTGCGTACTAGCTCCTGCTTTTCCATGAGCACCAATGTGCGATGAGCCATGTTCCCGAAGCACATGTGCCACAGGTTCTTGGAGAATGTGCACTCGCAAGAATGCACAGCCCAGGTGGTTGCATTTGCTTGCGGTTTTGTAGCCAAATCTTCCGCTGCCAGTGCTTTCGCTGCTCCAACATGTCCTTTATTATCTGAATCTATGTCACGGCTCTCCTTATCATCACTCTCGGCTGAAGATTCACCCGTTGTTGTTGCTGTTGTTTTGGTCTGCAAGACGTATCATTAATCAATGTGAGGAACCTGTGCAACAACCTTCTAAGTAAAGTAGGAGGTCTTGATGTCCTTGGTAGGGACTAAGACCGGTTCCTTCTCTGTAAAGACCACTGTCATACCATGGCCAGTTATCTCATAGACAGAGAGCAGGTTGGTTGTGAAGGAGGGCAAGTACACCACCCCCTCTAGCTTGAGGTCGGAGTACTCACTGTTGACACCCACTGTGACCATCTTACCACAAATCCCCTGAGCTGTCTCAACCTTGCCGTTGGCAATTCTGAAATACTTTTTTCATGGAGCAAGAGAGATGAAGTTTCTCTTCTCGTAAGTGGTGTACTTGTTTGTGCCTGAGTCAAGGCTGTAGGCTCCTGGCCTAGGTATTGCCCTCCATTTGTTGGAGGCACACTCAGCCATCAAGCTTGTGGGATCCTTCACACCATTTCCACCTTACCATTTATCCTCGTATCCTCCCTCCTTGACTGCCGAACACTCTTGTGCCCAGTGTCCAGCCTTGCCACATTTATGACAGTTTCCTTGGCGCTTTGGACCCCTTCCATTGTTGTTAGTGTTGGTATTTCCCTTATACCCAGAGAAGGAGGCATTGCGGAAGGTGTCGCTGCTCTGTGAGGCAAAGGCAGCCGTGTTTGCTTTACTACTACTACGAAGCATAGCTTCATTTTGCACATACCCGTAGACTGTGGTGTAGGAAACTTGATCTTCAGTCCACCCTCCAATAAGAGTTATGATGGGACCTTAGCATTCTGGCAGCATCTTCAAGAAAATCATGGCCTGCATATTGGATTTCAGGTCCCACCCCATGCCGGTATCGTGTTGCAGGAGCGTCATAGACTTTTACATAAAGGTGGAGGCATCCTCCCCTTCACCAAGCTTCATGCTGATGAGGTTTTGTATAGTGAAGAGACGGTTGGCAAGTGAGGAGGACTGAAACACTTTGCCAAGTTTGGTGTATGCCGCGGCTACAACTATACAACTGCTTCTGTGTGAAAGGAATGAGGGTTGTATGGAGGAAACAAGAATAGAGAGAGCCTTCTTGTTAAGCCTGACCTATGCCACAAGGTCAGTACCCTCTTCCTTTGGTGCTCAAATAGTTCCATCAAAATATGCTTGCAGATCTCTATCATCCATTTTATTCTCACATTGCCACTTCTAGAGCGCAAACTCCGCTCCATCAAACTAGAGGATGGGAAAATGATTCCCTTGTTCCCATTTCCCTGCCATCCCTATAACTACAACTGTTATAGATGTTGCACCTGTTGTTGCTGCCGATGTACCTGTGTTTGAGGCCGCTGTAGGCTGTTGGTGAGAAGAGGCAACTGTTTCCCCTATTCACATTGGCTGTTGCAAGCAGATGTAGGTTGATGTAGGCTGATGTCCAAGTAAGAAGGGTGCAGATGTATTGCATTCCCCTCCTACTGATATTGACCTGCAAATAGAGAAGTTTGGTGAGAGCAAAAGTGCTCTCACTGCTTGTGACTTAGCGGTTGTGTGTGTGAAACTTCTCTAACGAGAAGAGTGGGCCCATAATGCGTTCTTAGCTACTAAGCTAACCACCTCTAGCAGAGAAGCCACAAATGTTTTACACCTTCTTCCTTTGTTGACATGTGTCATGCACCCAAAGCTTAATCAGGCATACACTCCACCTTCAAGAGTACTAATGCCTTAGCAGTACACCTCGACAAGAGCTCAAGTTATCAATACACAAGAGAGCATCAAGCAAGGTTTGATTGATCTGCATACAAGACAAGTCCTTTTATACCTACTTGTCCAGTCCTATAACTCAAGAACACATTCCTCGGAAGTGGCCTGATCCAGCCACATCGCCAATAGACTTGTGCTGTGGGCTTGAAAAATAAGCATCCTAGTGTCAAGGTGACAGACCAATCATGTAGCTTCCAAGAAGCTACGGACTTTATTTCTTGGAAGGTTCCATAACAAACAAGATGTACATGGGGCCAGGATCGAACTCATCACCTCTCACTTGGCCAAATTAACAAAATTGCCAAGTTAACCACTCACCGACATGGTTTACTCACAAATCATATCGCACATAACACAGAGCATAGTTGAGTCTTACTCCAATGGATCCATGGGTCATACCTCCACAAGGGATAGAGCATTCCTGATTCTTCCTAGAACACTAAAAAGGGGCAAAAACATTCAACAGAGAGGAGATGGCCTCTTCATCATCGCTCTCAGTAGTCGCGAAACCTACCATTGTCAGTTCCTGTGGCTACTGCTACTGTTCTTTTCATCATGCAGCAGTGCAAGTTATCAGCTTCATAGCCACAATGTTAGACAGCCATGTCCTACACGGCTACCATGGTTGTAGCTACGCAACAACTTCTGTGGCTTTGCGTAATTTCTCTCGCTGTACTACACAGAGACATAGTTGCATAGCTACACAACTGTGCAGCCGTTGTTGATGTTGCACTACTACCATCATTGCTGCTCTTACAGTAATGGAGCTGCTGCTACTCCTGCGCTACTTCTGATGTTTTTGTTATTGTGCACTAATGCTACACACTATTGGTGTTGCATGCTTCTATTGCTGCTAGTTACTATGAGTGGCTACTGCTACTACTAGCTGCTACCATTGGCTACTATTGTTGATTGCTACTGTTACCACCTGCTGATGCTACGGATACATGTTGCTACAACTTGCTTCTTTTGCTACTAACTATTGCTGCCGGCTACCACTGGTAATTTTTCCTGTTGCCACTACTACCCAAATGTACCTGCCAATGCAGCCTTACTGCTGCTGCTTGACATAGATACTGCTGCTATCACAAAATTGTTGCTGTAAGTTACAGTGGCAATGACTTACGCTACTATTGCCGGTGCCGCCGTCCAGTCGAGTCAGTCTCGTGGTGATGACATTGCTGCTGGCATCACAAAATCATATTTCTTTCGTTTTTTGGCTATGTTGGGTCCCATGAACACTGCTATGACTGTGATTCTCACTGATAATGCTAGTGATGCTTCTCTAATGCATAGCTCAGTAAGAAGAGCCTTAATCCTCTGATACCATGAGAAATTACCTTGAAGTTTCCTAACTTTACCGTCACTGAGGTGGCAATGTAGTCCACTAAACCAACATATTTGTATGCAACACACGTGTAAGAACAGCAAGGTTTTTGCTAGGGGAGACATGCAGAGTCTCGTAAGTTTCAACGTCCTTTGAAAAAACGGAGGAACTGAAAGCTGAAAAGCACACAGAATACATACCTGCCATGACGCACGGCGGATGGTGCACATGGCTTTATCGATTTGCATCATTTTGGTTGTAACTCTATGCACAGGCATCCAAACAACACACAGTCTGAACCTGGAGCTACAACATTGACCGGTGGACAGAAAATGCAAAAACATGATAATCTAACCCACATCCAGTCCACCAAGAAAATCATAGAGGCTACAGGGAAATAAGAGAAGGTCACAGCAAGCATCCGGGACGTCGTGGCAGCTGTCATGCATCTGGCAGAGGATGGACCACCACACAAAGATGCTCTACCGCCACCTGGATTTTTATCACGGACATGAGCATGGACACGCCTCAGTGGTCACATTACATTGTACAAAAATATAGGGATATCTCACATGAAAACATCCTTACGCTAAGCAAACCCTTCACCTTTGGAGTTTCCCGTCAGAGCAATACCTGGTGCGATGAGAGGAACTAGCTGACAAGCTCCTATTCATGAAGACCTACATTAGGAATTCTTGGGACTCTAGAGCCTCAATAACCATCTATTCTAATAACTCACCACAGACATGGAGGCACATCAAAATGCACAATCAGAGGAATACAATGATCACTGAAAGGAATAACCATCTTTTGGGTGCACCCCGCAAATGATCGGAACTTTTGGAACCGTTTCAGCTTGGAATGTCCACACGCCGACGGTACGGACGTGGCAAACAAGTTTCAAGGTGTACTTCACTGCTAATGGGGTCGACACAACAAGATGAAGATTGACCCCGCCATGGAAAATTTGCATGGCATGGCCTTTAGCTAGTGGTGTGACCTAAAGACCATCCAACGACATTAGGATACCGGCCAAGCTCAATAAACGGCTCTTGCAACCGCTCTCACATCATCGACCATAGGTTTTCTACCTCTCAAGGAGATCAATCCAACATGGCATGATTCTTTGAGTCCATCGATGAATTGGAAGGACTTCGTGCACTCCATCTCATCCATTTATCAAAGCTGAATGAAGATTCTGACACACGGTGCAAGCTTAATTTTTCAACCATGTTACAACCGATTATCATCGGTTGTAACATAGCCCATGAAACCTCTATGTCCACTACAAAAATAGCCTCAAAAATGAAATTTCAAAAGTCATTGCACTGTTTGGCATGCAAGCCAATCCTCCGCATATGATCACAACAACTGATGGCATCAACAGCACAGAATACAATGGTTGGATGCGAGAATCCACTGGTTGGTAACCACAAAATCACAATCAATATCTACGCAACCAACAGATGTACTAGACTTGAATGAATCCGGGTCATATCTCTATTTACTATTGGAAGAAGAAACACCAAGCCAAGGGGGGAGGAAGTTGTAGCGAAGAAGTAAGGAGTCGGGAAACGGCAAAGGAAAGGAATATGTGGCAAGACTCTTGTCCGGTCAAACATTTATATACCCACTGATTGCCCATCTGGACAGCTCTCAATGCCACAGATGACAGTTTAAGACATCATAGAGTTTGACAAGGGGTACGAGGAGGACCAACCGGCAATAGTACTACGGGTGAAACCAGGACGTTGCAAAAGTCACAAAATGGTACCGGCACTGTTGGATGGAGGAACCTCTCACAAATTCGAACTTAGTGAGATGGTTTGGAAGATAATTTTGCAGAATAATCATGGGTGCTTGAAGGAAAACATTTTGACACACAAATCCAAATTCTTCGGCTATGTACCACTTCGACCACAAATTTGTGAACTAAATGACATACTGGTCTAGAGAAATTTTCCAATGAGTGGCCACACATTCATTCTCTGACAAGATCTCCAATACTGGCACAATCTGAAAGTGGAAAAGAACAGTGGTGAAGTATACATGAGAATAAATGGCGTATGTCAACATTTGCATCTAATTGAGCAACCCACAATGCAGACATGGTTACGGGAATCAGAAGAGGAGGATGTCGCAAAAGAAATGGCAGTAGCCATGAGCACATGCACACAACCGATATCTCTTGACATGGCCAAGCAACATCTGCAAAAAAAAGCCTTAGTATAACTAGTCCAAGTACAACTAGGGGAAAAGGAAAAGATTGCAGTAGCAAAAGAAACAATAGCAACCTCATTGGCCTTGACACCTAAGACGTTTGTAGCGGCTTTGGAGGAGTTTGGACCACTCATTGAGATTGACAAACATCCAACAAATTTTTTCACTGATGGATATTGATGACATCATGGTGTAAATTCACAATGTGGAGGAGCATGGAGGACATCTCAGAAAACTTCTTTAAAAAATCACAGACACAAATTTGAAGGGAAAATGTTGAAGTGAAAATCTGTTCGTTGTTCGATCCAGTTTTTGAACCATATCATCGGCGGCAGATGGATGACGATGAACCAAAAAGAATTAGAGGCAGTCGCTCACTCTCTTGAACTCACCAACTTTAGGAACATGGAGGAATTTTTCGGATTATGTAACTACTAATGTCAGATTTTCAAAAACAGCACTTGAGTTTCAGTGCCTCGCTCCCATTTCACTTGTAAAACATCATGGCCACCAATGTGTCCGATTGAGCAATTGGAGCACTTCTCCTCCAAAACAATGGCAGTGGAGAACAATGGGTCGCATATGTATGGAGAATTTTGTGCAAGCAAGAGCAAAAGTGCAAAGTGTAAAAAAAACAGATGTTGGAGATCATGCATGTATATAAGCCATGACGGTCCTGTCTGAAATGCCAACGATGTGCCTTCCGTTTCAAATGCCAAACATTGAAACATCTCAAGACTCAGCCAAATCCGAATAGCAATGAAACTTAGGGGATGGATTTTTTAAAATCCAACTTCAACTGTGGCATCGCATACCAGCAGGAAAAAATATACTTGGGGAATGTTTTAAGTCGGCAACCAGATCTCATGACCGAGATGAGCATGTTGTTTTTCAAATGGGAACCATACCTCAGGAGGCTGTTTGCTAAATAATATCATAAGTTTGGCGGGTACAACAGCCAACTTTTGGTTTACGGACCCCTATGAGAGACAATAATTTAATCGCCAGGTCTATGTACCCGCAAACGATGAGTTACGATGTATGCTATTTGAATTCTAACACGAAACTTGTTCAAGTGGACACGTTGACAATGATGAAATTGTCACAAAACTCATGAGGTCCTACTCTTGGGAAAAGATGCAAAATGATTTCACAAACTATTGTAGGACCTTTGACGTGTGCCAACACCATCCGTTGAGACAAACCAAACCACTGGGTTTGTTCCAAGCGCTACGGGTACCAAAAGAACCATGTTTCAACATTTCCATGGATTTTGTGACGGGTCTGTCCGTCACATTGCAGGGGTTTGAGCCAATACTTATGGCGGTTGACCGATTCCCAAGAATGTCAAAATCCATTATGGAAAATGCCACTGTTACCGCTAAGGAAACAACATGGTAGTTCCTTAACAACATTTTCAGACTACACGGCGTTCCCTCGTCTACCACCATGGAAATGAATGAGATATTCAAAAGTAGAGTTTTCAGGAAGCTGATGAATTGCTATGAAAGTCAGATCCAGCTGTCAATGGCCTTCCATCCCCGGATTGATGGGCCAAACAAGAGCACCAATTAGTCGCTTGAACATTTGGTCCAAACTCTATGGGAGCCACATAGCACTGATTGGGCGTTCATGCTTTCCTCTACCAAGCTTGCGTTACAGTCCACGACATCTGTTGCAAGACAAAAATCCCCCTCAAAGTGGTTTATGGCAAACTCCCATCAATTCTAGAACATTTGTAGAACTGGAGCAACATACCGATAGTCAACATACAGCGGCAAGAGTTCATTAGCATATGTGACGAGACTCCCAAAACTCATGAAGACACTGATAGCAAAGAAATGAGCGGGCAACAAGCATCTGGCGGACACCAAGTTCAGTGATTGCTTACTACTCAGCTCCGAACTCATCTGTTTACAAGGAGAGAAATACACATAGCCCAAACAAAAGTGGGTCATTCGTGATGAAGGAGATGGGCACACTTGTGGTTGCAAGAATCCGACTGCCACATAGCATGGTTATCCTCCATGTGTTTCACATCTACGGGCTTATATCTATAATGAGACCACAACAAAAACTTCCTTCATAGAGATATGGCACCACCACTTCCAAATGAAGCACAAGACTGCATGAATGACACTGTCAAAGATATTTTGGGACACAGCGGGTGGGAAAAGTGACAAATTTTCTCGTAAAATGTTAAGGCTACAATGCTTTGCATTATAGTTGGGAGTCCTCCGACACCATACGAGACATGGATAATCAGCTCAATGGTTCTCGTGCTTGGCATTGAACTGCACCTTGCAACACACCAGGAAAGTGTTTCTTAAAAGCAGTGGAGTGTTGCATCCGATGTACACGAGTCCGCAAACTCTGCATATGGATATCTTTATCGTAACATTCCTGGCCCACAACGCGTCGACCTCTTGATTGTTACGCTGAGTGGCCAAGGGCATTTTGGACACTTGCCCAGACATCCAATGGTGCGTTCCAGAAGGTTCTTACCAGTTTGACCACTTTTCACAAGTTTGAACAAAACTATTGCAAACCATGTTGTAGCGGATTGGACGGAATCCTTGGCGGACTAGGCCGAAACCGTGGTGCTTGAGGGTCTCTGACCCTCAAGCAATCCCGTCTCACCGCCCGAAGTCCCAGGTGAATATACATCTACATATGCATATACATGTGCATCTACATCTACATCTACATCTACATTTACATATACATTATACATTATACATATACATATACATATACATATACATATACATATACATATACATATACATATACATATACTTATACATATACATATACATATACTAAATGTATA